>JACSYO010000010.1:87500-105000 GCA_016806645.1 Ophiodon elongatus | reverse complement strand
AACAACAACCCTTGAATCTAATTCACTTCCCTTTAGATTACATTTTGCCTTTCGATCACAGTGAAGATACGAACAGGAAACGAGGGAGCGACGTGGAGCGAAGGCCCCCCGGCCAGACAAACGGAGGACATTGCGGTTCGGTAAGGAAGAACGTTCCATTAAACGCCTCTTTTTTCACAAGATTTATGTTAAAAGCGCCGCTTTTTACGCCGTATAAAAGCCTCCTTCTGGAAACCCAACGTGTCTGTGACCAAAGCAGTGCTGCAAGCGTCTGCCATTGATTTCTTTGTGAATGGCACAGTATTCGGAGAAATTAAATAGTAATTTCCCCGATGAGGTCTTCATTGTCTTTTAAAATGACCTCTTTCACTCATTCTAATGTAAATATAACTATTGGGTTCTATCACTGTATTAATTTGACACTTCGGCGATATGATTGAGAATTTCTACAGTTTGTATTAAATATTGATTTGCCCGAGGATATGATCACCTTACCTCGTCTTTTAAAGTACTTATATATAAAAAATTTTAAAAAAGCGGCGTTTCTTTTTAACATAAATCGTGTGAAAATCGAGGCGTTTAATGGCTTTCCGTAAGTCACCGAGTCTCAACCATTCCAAGAAGGCAGGAAATGTCCTCACTCTGAATGTCTGGAAGTCCTCACAAAGAGCACATGTACAGTTATATACAGTTGCATGAAAGTCTCAAATCAAATGCTTTGCAGGAAGGTCGAATAAATGAAACATTCATGCTGTTGATCACGCCGTCCCCTGGAGAAACACCAGCTCCCAGTGCTTCCTTCCTTCCCTCCCTTCCTTCCCTCCTCTCCTTATCCACTCCCTCGTCACGTCCACTCCGATGTGATGAAGACGGGCGTTTGTGTGCGTGTTCTGCAAGGCCAGATGACAAAAGGCTCCATTTTTCAACAGCACCAGAACATTTGACACATTATCAAGCGCTTCCTTTGAGCCAGCGATGCAATAGGGGTGATGTATTTTCATTGCAAGCAGCAACCCTGAGCTAAAGGAACACGAGAGAGCGGCGTCTCCTTTGAAACACTGTTTATCGTTTGGTTTGTTTTCCCGTCACAGCTGATGTTCTTAAAAGCATCCTAAATTGTCATTTTGTCAATAACAATACGTGAGAACATGCAACATTTACTGAGTCAGTGGAGAAATCACAGTCCATCACCTTCTCCCTCTCTGGACCACCTGCTGACATCAGCAAACCAGTGGGCTGGTTATACGTTGCACACCGCCCCCCTGTGGTTAAACCACCAGAGTGTTACAAACATGTGGACTGAATACTGTGGAGGGGAGAGCATCCACAGAGAGATAATGTTCTGGAGCTTCAGCTCAAGTACCAGCAAACCCTCCACAAATATCTAAAATGTGGAGCACAATCATCATCGTGTCCCAACAGAAGAAGACAGAATGTGACTTCTGTGGAGGTAAATTTCCTCCAAACAAAAACCCGCCACTTCAGTAAGTTGTGATTTATTGTGACAGCTTCATGAGACATTTGTGAGAAAGTATCTCACAAATGACTTGATGAGATATTGTGTGTAAACTTTTTCACACAGTATTCGTGACGTTGGGTCCAAATCTCCACCCTAAAGCATGAGCCTGAACCCTCAGAAGCTTAACTGACGTCACTTGTGTGCGCGTGACGTCCCACGCCATTAAAAGAAGGAGAAAGAAGGAAAGAAACTCAACGCCATTGTTGTTTTGCGTCAAGACGACCAAGGTGCCCGTAAGACTGAATGCCGGATATAGGCTATGATAGAAATGGACGTACTTCACCCACTGGTTTGAGGACTATGGGTTTGAAGCCTCAAGCTTGCGATTTAAGCGGTCGCCATCTTGTTTTTTGCAACCAGAAGTGACAATAGAGGACGAATACGACATTTTTAGGCGACCGAAAACCTTACAATTAACGTTCATGAGGTGAAAACACACTTTGAAAGGGTTAAAGTTGTAAAACGCAAACACAGACGACTCCCGGACCGGACAACGGCCATGGTAGCAGCCTGTCAATCACAGTAAGCCCCGCCCCTAAAGCATCCCCTGCTTTATGGTCTGTCTGACTCTAAATGGACCATAATTTACTAAATGAACATCATGCTGTATTGAAGAAGACTTGAAACTAGAGATTGAGACATAAACTCATGTTTACAATGTCTACTGAGGGAATAAATCAAGAGAGAAGTAGAGTCATTTTCTCATAGACTTCTATACAATCTAAACCTGGATTTGGGTTTACCAAATACTCCAATCTTTGTTTCTTCAACCAGAAAATCTAAATCTGGCCCTAACCCCAATCAAGTCAATCATTTCCTAAAATATACTTCTCTTCAAGCCTTTAATATCCTCTTAAAGGAACAACACATTTCTAAATTGCCTCTAAGACTCACAGTATAAGAAGTCCAATTAGCATTTAAAAGCAACGTTTTTGGAGATTTCCTTTGGTTGACTTCTGAACAGTTTTCTTGGAGTTGGTCATTTAGCAGCCATTTAGTGAAACTGCCTCCTCAGGGCCCTCCGGCTGGGCTTCACCATTCAGCCGTGGGGGGGGAGGGAGGGGGGGGGGGGTTGACACTTGATCACAAACGGCTGTGGATAATGGGAAAGCTGGTCGCTCTCATGCTTTGGCACATTTAGAGGAAGCACAGCTGTTTGTCGAGAAGGGAAAAGAGGTTTCGGTAACGGTCTTCATCAACACAGTTGTTCCTCTGCCAGAAAGGAAGAAAAAAAAAAAAACCCTCCCTGATGAGCGGTTGGGTTTGACGGACACCTCGCTCTAAAGGGGACCTTCTGCTGCAACTGGCCTGAATCAGACCCGACGCTTTGGTCCTGATTAACAAGGCTCACATGGAAGGATATTTTCACGGTTAGAGCAAAAATACAGTTAGAAAATTCACACTTGTTTTATTTTTTTCCCCATGTCAGATACGAATCCATTATTTCTGTGTTCACACCAAACAAGATTATATGCAAAGTCAATGGAAAGACCAGAGATTGTCTAAGAAGTGGACGTAATCATTGTTTAGTCACCCTTTGGTTTGTAAATTAATGCCAAGCCTCGAGTTTGGCGATTTCTCCGGCGCCATGTTGTTTTTTTGCAACCAATAAACAGAAGTTACCATATTTGAACGGTGGAGGAGCGACGTAGAGACGGCGTATACGTCTCTGGTAGCGGCAGCGACCTGTCAATCAGAGTAAGCCCCGCCCCTAAAGCATCCCCTGCTTTATGGTCTGTTTGACTCTAAATGGACCATAATTTACTAAATGAACATCATGCTGTATTGAAGAAGACTTGGAACTAGAGATTGAGACATAAACTCATGTTTACAATGTTTACTGAGGGAATAAATCAAGAGAGAAGTAGAGTCATTTTCTATAGACTTCTATACAACCAGAGGAGTCGCCCCCTGGTGGTCAGGAGAGAGAATGCAGCTTTAACACATGAAGCTTTGACTTCTATACAACCAGAGGAGTCGCCCCCTGGTGGTCAGGAGAGAGAATGCAGCTTTAACACATGAAGCTTTGACTTCTATACAACCAGAGGAGTCGCCCCCTGGTGGTCAGGAGAGAGAATGCAGGTTTAAGACACTTCTGCATCGGCTTAATTAGACATAACCGGAGGTTGCCGCCTGGCAAAGACACGAAAGGACACAATTATGGAATGAGCTCCATTCAGAAAACAAGCATTTCAAAAGTGGTTTGCTTGTCGTCTTGCTGACAGACCGAACAAAGCATGAATTCAGACTTCTCACAAACCGGCATCATTGTGTTTGTTATTTCGGGTCGTCCTTTTTATATCCGTTTAACTATATCACAACAAAATAGTTTATTTTGGGTTCATACAGCTGTAGTAAACCAGCCGACCTGCTGTTGTTTATCTCCTCTCGTCTTTGTGGTTGTCTGCAGCGACACATCGGTCTGCTCCTCCTCGTGCTCGATACATAAAGGCATCCCTATGGAGCTGTCAGTGTGATGGATGGACTTCCTGTGATGATCTCCCTCTCAGTGACACAAGAGGAACTACAGTAAAACTTGATCTGGGCTTCTCTTCATGCTGCAGCGTCTGTCTGTGTTGATGATTTACAGCTGAGAACTCTTCTTCACATTTTATCCAATGTCTGAAGACCATTGCCTTTACAGGAAGTCTGGATTTTAAATGAATTTGTTGTTTCTTGTTTAGTTTTTTTGCAACTTGTAGTTCTTGATTGTGAATTATTCTAGTGTTAAATGTTCTTAACATTGTAGTTCTTCTTCTGCAGGAGTTTATCCAGATCAGGTCCACAGATAGATTAGAGAGTATCGTATGCGCTGAGACTATCTTTGTCCTGAGACATTTATAGGGGGAATATTGGAGGATTTTTTTTGGTCCAAAACTATAAAAACCAGACACATGCTATTCACACGCAGACGCTGGGAAGGTTTAAAAAGTTCAAACTGAACCCGAGTGAGCGTGACACTTCCTCAAAAGCGATATCGTGACGCCTTAAAGTGTTCCAATAAAAACAAGATATTTAGCTTCTGCTCCTTTAAGTCAACGTCAAATGATCCATCCGGACTACGAGGTATTTCCTTTCTCATCATACAGTTTTATTGGCATCAACTGTTGTCGGTCTGAGCAAGAAATGAGCGCGTATGAAAAAAGCATGTTGCTTCTGCATCTCCGTTACATGAGGAGCTCACTGTAGTAATCTACATTCACGGTAAGGCTGAAGGAAAACTGAAACCCTGAATGGTTTAAATGTGGAAAGTTCAAACTCAAAACATGAATTCATTGGCGTCCGCTGTTATCCGGTGTGGAAGCTATGCTGCTGCTTTGCATCATCCAGAGATTTCAATGGTTGCCATAGCGATGGAAGCTTTTGAAACCGGTGTTTTTATGACGACCTTGGCTCTCTTTCCTTTTATTCTCTCTCTCTCTCTCTCTCTCTCTCTCTCTCTCTCTCTCTCTCTCTCTCTCTCTCTCTCTCTCTCTCTCTCTCTCTCCCTCCCTCTCTCCCTCTCTCCCTCTCTCCCTCTCTCTCTCCCTCTCCCTCTCCCTCCCTCCCTCTCTCTCCAACGCAACCGAAACGCTTAATGATATAAAAATGGCGGTTGACCCTCGTCACTACATGATGTACGTTTCACCCTTTTTTTTCCTCTCATGTGCTCATTTGTTTTGCAGTGACTGAGTTAAGAGTTACAACTTAAAAGAAAAGTGATAACGAAGTGATTAACAGATGATATGTGATGATGAAGTTTCATTATACTCAAGGTGAGTAAAACTAATATCAATAGGGAGTACATTTTGCTAAATAAAAAGCACCCTTACGTACCGCATCTCCTCAGAAAATACTCCAGATTGCACACTGGCTGTTCTTCTACTGTCATTTAATTTATTACATTTCCTGAGTTATTATAGTGTTATTATGCTAAACTTAAACAAAAAAAATGAGTAGTAAAAAACTATTGTTAGTAAGCTAAATGAAAATGATAGTCTATGATAAAAACTAAAACCAAACTGAAACGATATTGCCTGGTTAAAAAAACTAGTTTGAACAAAATTTGTATTAAATTCCAGGGTTTTTTTTTTACAATAAAATATCACTAACAAAAAAAAGAAGATTGCATGAAACTCTCGTGACATTGAACCACAGATAGTTTTGACCTTTGACCTTCCGATATGACACAGTTGACTCAGATCGGACACTAAAGTTGTGCAAAGATTAAAGATTAAAGATTAAAGATTAAAGATTAATGGCCATTCCTCCACAATTCTATAACCATGAATTGTGTTCGTTTGTAGCTACGTACTACTGAGACATTAGATCTGACTAACAAAAACTGAAACTACTGTCAAACTAAATGTCAAAAATCAAACCTTTTTTAAAAAAAGATTTAACTGAAATGAAATAGGAAATTCAAATAAATCATTGTAAACTATCATAACCGTGCCTTCATCACATAAATGATTGAGTCCCACTCAGGACCCATTCTGGAGAGGATAAACAGATATTTTTTTTTACTCCATGCATTCTTCAATGGCTCCTACGTTACCCACAATGCAACCCTTCATTCAATCTTAAGGGCATTTATCAGACTTCACACCGCTCCCTCTGGAGACACTAAAGCCTGCGCACTACTTTACTTCACATGTGCAGAAGTTCTCCCTGAGACTCTGAAACCAGAACCTCCGCGGGGGTTCCCCTCAACCGAAACCAGAAGAAGAGAAATGCATGAACACGGCAGCAACACAACGCAGCAGGCAACAAATATGATCTTTGTGAATCTTCGAAACTTAATTGCTTCTGAAGCCTTGTCGGGGAGACGTGACGGAGCTGGATTACACTTGGCTCTTCTGTTCACTGTGTGCAAATAGGTTGCACGAGCACTTCTTGATATTATATAATATTATATAATCCAACGCTGCAACGGTTCTTCGTAAACGGCTGTTTCTCGCTCCCTAGATGCAGATCTGCCGGCAACACAACCGTGAAGTTGCGTCTGATTTCTGTCTGTTGGCGCTCAACGAGCAACGCGCCAGTTTATTATCCAGCAAAGCCGCAGATTTCATCACTTTCTCCGTCTGCGGTTGAGAGTATAATATCAGGTTTTTTCTGCAGAAATATGTTGAAGATCACAGGAGAAGAGATCAACTCTGAATATGAGAAGAAAATAATGTGTGTGTGTGGGAGGGGGGAGAGAGGGGGGGTGGGCCAAGGAACATAAAAAAAAACTAACAAGACTTGTGTTAAAAAAATTTTTTATTTCATGTCCAATTGATATTCTGGCAACTGTCCCCTATTTTTAAAGCCATAACCGCTTGATTCACATTCAACGACGCCGTTTGGAGCCTTGATGTGTCGCAAATAATTACAGAGACGCGTTTAGCGGCATAAACGACGTAAACAAGTCCACGAAAAAAATGAATCCCGACAAATGAAGCATTCCATTTCAATTATGGGAACACGAACGCCCTGTTGCACCGAACGTCCTTGTCTTTTGAAGACATTACACACACACACACACACGCACACACGCACACAGACACACACACACACACAGAGACACACATACACAGACACACACACACGCACGCACACACGCAGACACACACACACAGACACACACACAGACACACACGCACACACACAGACGCACGCACGCACGCACGCACGCACACACACAGACACACACGCACGCACGCACGCACGCACACACACGCACGCACACACACACAGACACACAGAGACAGACACACACACACACACACACACACACACACAGAGACAGACAGACACACACACACACAGACAGCCACACACACACAGAGACAGACACACACAGACAGACAGACAGACAGACAGACAGACAGACAGACAGACACACACACACACACACAGACACAGACACACACACACAGACAGACACACACACACACACAGAGACAGACACACACACACAGAGACAGACACACACACACACACACACAGAGACAGACAGACACACACACACACACACACACACACACACAGAGACAGACACACACAGACAGACAGACAGACAGACAGACAGACGAAAAGTGAAATGGAATGTGTTTGTTTTTTTATGCGTGTGTGAGTGTGTGTAGCACAAAATCTGTTTTATCGCACACGTTTTCTTAGTGGTTTTCTAATGATTAAAAAGGGAAGTAAAGATCTCTCAGAACACACTCTTAGTATTCCTGCCGTGTAACGTATCCGCTGGTGCCTCGTGTTTTTCCTCACGTGAGCGAGTGAAGAAGAGACGTGGCCGAGGAAGAACGACGAGGCCGCGAGACGAAATACGCGAGTGATGTCACAGCAGCAGAACTCCAGCAACCCTCGTGGGACTGTTTGGGTTCAGAAACGATAAAGAAAGATGTGTTTTTGCAACTGACGTTTTTTCTTGTTGACGAAGAGAAACGGTAAAAATCAGAGATCTCCCAGAGCAGGTCAACGAATCCTCCCAAGCAACGGGTCGTATGATCGCCCACGGAAAACAGTTGCTCCTCATTTTTCCTGCGAAAGTCCAGCAACGCGTGTCATTTTCTGCTCATTACGTTAGGTTTAGGCAACACAACTACCGAGTTAGGTCTAGGCAACACAACTACCGAGTTGGGTTTAGGCAACCAAACTACTGAGTTAGGTTTAGGCAACACAACTACCGAGTTGGGTTTAGGCAACACAACTACCGAGTTGGGTTTAGGCAACAAAACTACTGAGTTAGGGTTTAGGCAACCAAACTACTGAGTTAGGTTTAGGCAACACAACTACTGAGTTGGGTTTAGGCAACACAACTACCGAGTTGGGTTTAGGCAACACAACTACTGAGTTAGGTTTAGGCAACACAACTACTGAGTTAGGTTTAGGCAACCAAACTACTGAGTTAGGTTTAGGCAACACAACTACTGAGTTGGGTTTAGGCAACCAAACTACTGAGTTGGGTTTAGGCAACACAACTACCGAGTTGGGTTTAGGCAACACAACTACTGAGTTGGGTTTAGGCAATACAACTACCGTGTTGGATTTAGGCAACCAAACTGCAGAGTTGGGTTTAGGCAACACAACTACCGAATTAGGGTTTAGGCAACAAAACCACCGAGTTGGGTTTAGGCAACAAAACAACCGAGTTGGGTTTAGGCAACATAACTACCGAGTTAAGTTTAGGCAATAAAACTACTGTGTTGGGTTTAAGCAACAAAACTAATGAGTGAGGTTTAGGCAACAAAACTACTGAGTTAGGTTTCGGCAACAAAACTACTGAGTTAGGTTTCGGCAACAAAACAACTAAGTTAGGTTTAGGCAACAAAACAACTGAGTTAGGTTCAGGCAACAAAACAACTGAGTTAGGTTCAGGCAACAAAACAACCGAGTTAGGTTTATGCAACAAAACAACCGAGTTGGGTTTAGGCAACAAAACAACCGAGTTGGGTTTAGGCAACAAAACAACCGAGTTAGGTTCAGGCAACAAAACAACCGAGTTGGGTTCAGGCAACAAAACAACCGAGTTGGGTTTAGGCAACAAAACAACCGAGTTGGGTTCAGGCAACAAAACAACCAAGTTAGGTTCAGGCAACAAAACAACCGAGTTGGGTTCAGGCAACAAAACAACCGAGTTGGGTTTAGGCAACAAAACAACCGAGTTGGGTTTAGGCAACAAAACAACCGAGTTAGGTTCAGGCAACAAAACAACCGAGTTGGGTTCAGGCAACAAAACAACCGAGTTGGGTTCAGGCAACAAAACAACCGAGTTGGGTTTATGCAACAAAACAACTGAGTTGGGTTTAGGCAACAAAACAACCGAGTTGGGTTTAGGCAACAAAACAACCGAGTTAGGTTCAGGCAACAAAACAACCGAGTTGGGTTCAGGCAACAAAACAACCGAGTTGGGTTTAGGCAACAAAACAACCGAGTTGGGTTCAGGCAACCAAACTACCTCCCCACAAGGACTTTGTCCCTCTTCGTACTACGTCCCCTGGCCTGCCTCACGGTTACATGAATTAAATATGAATTGATAACGTGAGTTAAATACAAATTACAGTATTTGAAAACAGCCTGTTGGAGGACGTGTCCTCTTGAACTTCTTCCCTACAGAACCACAAGAGGCTGCTCTGGTTTACGAGGAAGGAAAGTGATCGAAGCCTGTGTTAACATGGCAGTCTGGGACCTTTCATGAACGTAAGCAAATATCATTATCAGAAAAATGTACCGTATCCATATTCAATAATCATCATTACTGCCACGATCCTGAACAGAAATGGTTGGTGTCATCTTTAAAAGACATAATTTCAAAGTCATATCAGCATCTATTGACGAGTCTCGTGGTTTCAGGTGGATTTAAGAAGATATAACCCTTTATATAAGAGCGTAAAGCCCGAACAGAGCAGGTCATCATTTCATTTTCACAGAAGTTACTATGATCCTCCATCATTCCTCCACACGTTTCCTGAGATGATTTTAATACTCGGTGTGCGTTAGGCAGATTGAGATGATGCCCGCTGGATTAACAAACCCGTGGTGATTGTGGATTACAGCCGGTGTGTGTGTGTGTGTGTGCGTGTGTGTGGGAGAATAAATCTCAAACTGTTTTTCATTTGGGAGCTGGTTATGCAATGCTCTGTCAGGCCCCGTTCAAAATGAAGGACTAAATCACAGGCACAAAGATGAATTGTATTTGCTTTGTGGAATATTTTCATCACGAATACACAACATCCTGCAGCAGACCTAATCTGTTTATGTTCCTTGTCCCATCACCCCCACTCATCCCTGGTACTCTTCCTCTCTGGACTCCGAACGTCTCTGGTTGAGGACAACTCTCACTCTCGTCGTCGGCGTTTCTAGTACTTTAAAAACGGGGTTTTAGTTTTACAGTTTAGCTGAAACCTAACTGAGTAGTTTCCTGTGAAGGCGGAGGTATATTTTGAAAAACAGACTACCCTGATCACAGGTTCTCATACAACCGTATATAATCAGAAACACGCAGTCGGTGACTAATCTTTGCACAAAACAAGACCAAACTTCCTTCAGCTCCATCTTTCCATCTCTCCGGTGATTCACAAGTTATTTAACCACCTCATGACCCCACCACCTCTACTGACACACACAACATGTCCATGCATTCATACTGCACCCTCAAGACTTCCTGCAGGGCTGCAGCTCAGGACCATGTACTTGCCAACTGAACTGTTGAGTATTTAGTTAATAAAATAATCATTTAGTCAATAACATAACATATTCCAGTCACTTATCTCTCTAAAAAAGCTACAAGGCTTCCAGTTTAAATGGTGAGAATCACTGATTCCAATCACCTTGTTCATCTCGAGGAGTCGTCGTCACCGAGTGTGTAGTTCTTCGGTTCGTACGAGAGTAAACCTTTCGGAAAACAAAATTTTCCAGCCAAACATTTACATTTTTTTTTTTTTTTTTTACCTGATTCATGAATGAAATAATAACTCAACAATGTAAAAAGAATCATCCATTGATTCCCTGTCAATTGACTAAGTTACCATCTCCTTTCTTCTAGCTTTGGATCGGTGAATATTATACAGCTCTCAGACAGAGAAGAAGGTTCTGCTCAAATAAATTCTCTAGTTAAACACAGTTATTTCACACCAGATGTATTTAATGCTAAAAAAAAGATATGTGAACAGACACAGAGGTACTGAACAGGTTCAGTGTGTGTGTGTGTGTGTGTGTGTGTGTGTGTGTGTGTGTGTGTGTGTGTGTGTGTGTGTGTGCGTGTGCGTGTGCGGCACACTGACCCAAATAAGATGAGCGTTTGAACCTTTTCCTACAGAATACACTTCAAATAGCATTAAAATAAATCCGCCGTGACGACGTCACAGCGTTACAGTGAGAAATAAAAATAAAAATTTAAAAATTTAAAAAAATAAAAAAAAACACAAAGTAAGACGAGGTCGTTACAAAACTGTCCACGAGCGCTCAGAGATAAAAGCATGATGATTATGACAGAGTGATTTCATAATCCGCAGCTCGCGGCGACACCGCTGGATAAACATGAAAATAGACCTGCACCTCACTGTTAATGAAGAGCTTTACAGCACAGCACCTGTCAATCACACTGATGCACAAAGCCTCAGCCTCCTGTTGCCATAGAGAACGAGTGGAAAGAAAACCGGCAGCCTGCGCCTTTTTACGTTTATTTATTTATTTATTTATTTATTTTAAACCATGAATAGATCATATTTGACATCATAAATTCATGCAAAAAATACTAATATGAAGTGGGTTTTTAAAGCGTCCTCACCTCGAACAAAGGCGGGGTGCCCTTGTCTGGAAGTGTGCATCCCAGTAATTCAGCCAGGAACTTTGCCATGTGGAAGGTGTGCTCCGGGAAATATTCCCCCCGGTGTGCGCAGAGCTGAATCAACAGGAGGCTCCTCTCTCCGGTCCGCCTCGGGAACTTCTGGGTGGCGTTCACGGACTCCCCGCGCGCATCGCTCCTCGTCTTCAGTCTCCTCCTCCAGCTGCACAACACCCGACGGGGCCACGCTGGATGGAGAGGCGCGAGGTACCGCCGCGTGGCTGTGGGGTGTGGAGGCTGATGGCGGATCGCTCTCGCCTTGCAGGAGTCCTGTTGTCGGTGGATTGTTTTTCACCACCAGCAGCCGGTGTGGACTCGTGCAGGTGGGGCCGGGCGGGGGCGGAGTGCAGGAAGGGGGAGTGGGGGGGGGGGCGGTCCAACAAGTTGTCAGTTGGTTTTCATCCACTGGTCCAGTATTAATCTATTGACACAAATTGTCTGTTTTGTTCAATGGAAAGTCAATTAGGAGCCTTATTTGTGGTGGACACATGAATTAAATGCATCCTCGTGAGCGTTATATTATCCAATAGGATATATATATATATAATAGGATGGGAGGTGGATGGGTCCAACCAATAGGACATGCAACCAGAAGACCACCGAGGTTTTACAGTCGTGGTTTTGTTGCAGAAACCAAATTTTTTCTTGTCACGAAGAAAAAAAAAATGACATATCGTGTCTCTGTACCAGGCGGTAACCTCCGGTTCTACTGAGTGAAGCTGATGCTGAAGTGTCTTAAAACCTGCATTCTCTCTCCTGACCACCAGGGGGCGACTCCTCTGGTTGTATAGAAGTCAAAGCTTCATGTGTTAAAGCTGCATTCTCTCTCCTGACCACCAGGGGGCGACTCCTCTGGTTGTATAGAAGTCAAAGCTTCATGTGTTAAAGCTGCATTCTCTCTCCTGACCACCAGGGGGCGACTCCTCTGGTTGTATAGAAGTCTATAGAAAATGACTCTACTTCTCTCTTGATTTATTCCCTCAGTAAACATTGTAAACATGAGTTTATGTATCAATCTCTAGTTTCAAGTCTTCTTCAATACAGCATGATGTTCATTTAGTAAATTATGGTCCATTTAGAGTCAAACAGAGCATAAAGCAGAATAAGCTGAAATGTCCCCACTGGGATTATTAAAGTCCTCCGTCTATCTGTCTGTATCCATCCCTTATAAAAGCCCAATGAGCTAATTGAAATGTCACCAGGGGTTGTGGTTGCCTTGTATTTATTGAATATTCATGGACACCTGGCTGGATCTGAAGCCAGCAGGAGGAATAGCTGCGAACCCATGGGAGGGCTTTTAATATTCTCTTCCCACGTTCGCATCTTCTTAAAATTTTTATTTTTCACAAGTCGACGGTCACCGGGCGAAAGAGTGATGCATCCGTTTGTCTCCTGTTGTTAAATTATAATCGTTTTCTTCGTATTCATCAAAAACTCGTGATTCATTCACGAGATTTTGGTTTGCGTTCATGAAAGGTAAAAAAATATATATATATTTTAATTAATAATAATAATAATAATAATAATAATTCATATTTACAGCCGCTATGATTCTTACAAGAATTAATCTAAAAGCCTGTAAATCATTTGGTTCATAATTAAATGTTTACATTTAGGCATTCAGGGAGAGGTTGGGAATAACAAGGTTGTTTAAAATAAAACAGGGATCGCCCATCAAGACATCTGAAGCTCAGTTTATATTTAAATTTTTTAAATCTACATTTAAGTAAATATTTTGCAGCCAAATCAAATTGTTTACAGGATATTTAACCCTCATTTCTCCATAATGCTTTTAATACTTGACTTGGTTCTTCCCAGGGTTTGTACACAGTTAATAAAGTAGTTTATGAATATGAGATTTGAGTTTACAGATCATTTAAATCCATTTTTTGCCGGTTACACCTTCCGTCTATGTTCATATCTCTGAGTTACGCTCGCTGTCTTTCTAATTCTTCCCAGTTTATTTAGTTTGTGCGCCCTCTGGCGTCTCGGAGAATAAACGCTTCACTCCCCGTTATATATTTATTCTATCCACGTTGTTCAGGAGCGACCGCGTTGGAAAACCCCGTAAACACGCTCACATGGAGGTGGTGTAACGGTGGTGTAACGGTGTTGCGTCATCACGCCGAAGGTCACCTCGGGGATGCAGCCCGTCAGTTCCACTTCATTTCAACTCAAACTTCTTTCTTTTTTTTTTTGTCGGTAGATCTAATTTTCAAATCCCCATGACCTTCTCTGACATCCCTTCTTTTTTTTTTTTTTTTGCTATTTAATCCTTTGTCGGAGTAGCGCTGCTCTCAATGCGGCGGGCGTCTGCTCGTAAGCGGCTCACGCTCCCCAGGTACGCTCTTATTCTGTCAGACACCCACCCCTCCCCCCCTCTCCACCCTCTCCCCCCTCCCTCCTCCTCCATATCTGTCAAGGACTTTCAGCTCGTCTCCTCCTGCGACGTGAGATTCAGACAGGTCTCTTGTCAGAGTGAGGGGAGGTCAAAGGTCGTGCTGCGTGATGTTGTCAAACCAGATAGATGTAAGTGAATCCACAGAAGGACAGTGAACGTAACCGTGTTGACGGGAGCAGAGGAGGCCGATGAGATCCCATAAAAGAATATAAGCTCCAATATGTACGAATATTAAACATATTCTGTCATCGAAACAGTGGAAGGGAGAAGAATGTTTATGTCATCTGACAGGATAGTACAGAAATGGTACTTTTGACGAGCAGCCGCGGTTTAATTTATGGTATAACTTGATTGACCTGGTTTCGACCACATGATGAGTTGTGCATTTTAAATGATCTAAAGAGGAGATGAAGGCGTGAAGTGTCTCCACACAGTTTATGTACACAGGTGTGTTCAGGTGTCTGGCTCACACCTGCCCCCTCCCTCCCGGGTGTTTGTAATGCAGCAGTTCAAAGACCTTATGAAGCGCTGAGCTCAGCGATTTCGCCGTCGCCATCTTGTTTTTTCTGCAACCGATGAACGGAAGCGACCATATTTGGAATGTGGAGGAGTGACGTAGAGACGCCGTATACGGCTCTGGTAGCAGCAGCAACCTGTCAATCACAGTAAGCCCCGCCCCTAAATCATCCCCTGCTTTATGGTCTGTTTGACTCTAAATGGACCATAATTTACTAAATGAACATCATGCTGTATTGAAGAAGACTTGAAACTAGAGATTGAGACATAAACTCATGTTTACAATGTTTACTGAGGGAATAAATCAAGAGAGAAGTAGAGTCATTTTCTATAGACTTCTATACAACCAGAGGAGTCGCCCCCTGGTGGTCAAGAGAGAGAATGCAGCTTTAACACATGAAGCTTTGACTTCTATACAACCAGAGGAGTCGCCCCCTGGTGGTCAGGAGAGAGAATGCAGCTTTAACACATGAAGCTTTGACTTCTATACAACCAGAGGAGTCGCCCCCTGGTGGTCAGGAGAGAATGCAGCTTTAACACATGAAGCTTTGACTTCTATACAACCAGAGGAGTCGCCCCCTGGTGGTCAGGAGAGATAATGCAGCTTTAACACATGAAGCTTTGACTTCCATACAACCAGAGGAGTCGCTGGTCCACTGTCCGTTTGCCTTTGGTGTAATGGCCCTTCATAGATGTAATGAGGTGCCGTTCTCCTCGTACAACATCTGTCACGGTCTGCGTCATTGACGCCGAGACTAAACTGCATTACAATAATGGTGCAACCATTTTGTTCCAATTACACAGACAGTAATTAAGACTTTTTGTCTCACCCCGCGCACGCCGTCTTCACCCTGCATTGTGTGAGTGTTTCCGTCTCCACCACCCCGCGGTAATTGGTGGGCCTGTAATGGCCCCCCCATCTATCACTTCTATCCAGGGGGAATCTCTTCCAGCCGTTAAAAGGACCGTAGACACTGAGACGAATTACTCCAGCGGACATTTCAACATCTCAACACATGCAGGGAGGCAGGGTCACCCCATCCTAAATTAATTATTGCGCAACATATAAATCTTATTCAAGCTAATTGGAACACAACAGTATTTGTTTTGAATCCACAGAGTGGATGTATTGTATTGGTTTCCTTCCATTGTACTATTTTTTTAAGAATCTAGTGGTTTATTCAAGACCAGTAGTGGAAACATAACTTGTGTTGAGTACTGAAGCAAAGGTGCCACGCCACAATGTAAAACGAAAGACGTCTCTTATTAATTTCAGGAACATGGCCGGAGAGGAGCTTGTAACGTATTTAATACTCAACAAGGTCATGAGACGTGTCAAGGTTTATTTACACGGCACGTTTTACCATCAAAAGACAAAGTCCAAAAGAAACACTTTTTAAAAAGGACATTTGAATACAATTAAAAATACAAGAGAGTATAAAAATAAATAACTCAAATAGAATGAGACAGGTATGAAGTCAAATCACCCACAACACAGTCGTACGAGCATTTTCCCTAAAATGTTACGTATTTGTTGTTTAGATGTATATTTTTAATGCTTCTTATATTTTTGCTATTACATTTATTGTATTATTTTCTTTATGGCTTTTTATTCTTCTTTCTTTTTACGGAGCCTCCCAGCGATCGGGAGTTCTTGGGGCTAAAACTCCACCACCCCATTGGTTTGGATCATTCTATGGTCGGCGATACTTGTTGGAATGGTCCTGGATACTTCCTGGCTCCGGCTAATAGCCACATCCGCATGCCAGGCTGAGCGCTTTGTCACGTGGTGAAATTTAGCTTTTATGGGGATCAAACCTGCAACATTTCACAACCACACATGTTTGGCATGTTTGCTGCGACCAAAATGACTTTGATGTGACAACCTGCTGTTCCACCTGCTGCTCCCGGTTGTTTTCTTCTGTCACACAAAACACAGAAACAAACCTCCCACAACCCCCAAAAAAACCCTAATTAGTC
Organism: Ophiodon elongatus; assembly: GCA_016806645.1. NCBI lineage: Eukaryota > Metazoa > Chordata > Actinopteri > Perciformes > Hexagrammidae > Ophiodon > Ophiodon elongatus. The sequence goes on along the minus strand of JACSYO010000010.1, from coordinate 88,260 downwards.
AATTTTGAGATGAATAAACCGTATTTATCATCTAACCTCCAACACAAAGACGGCAAACTGACAGCACGCACTTCCCACCAAACAAATTGTTGACTCAAATAAAAAATAAATAAAAAAAACACATAATTAATGAAGCAATCAGCCCGCGCCAGCCGAGCCTCTCATTGACACCCCGCTGTTGTATGAGATTTTAATAATGCTGTTTAATGACATGCTCCGCGTTTGGCTGGCAAACGCAGCTCCATATGTTGTTACAGCTGTGGGGGAGCAGGGACTCGACATGATCTACACAGCTTCAGAGCATGGCCCCCTGCTGGGCCAGAGGGCTTTGTGTGTGTGTGTGTGTGTGTGTGTGTGTGTGTGTGTGTGTGTGTGTGTGTGTGTGTGTGTTTTGGCTGGAAGTACACTTGACTTGGCCCTAAAGGAAATCCCTTTGACCGTATTCCTTCTTTTCCTTGCTGGTGTATGCGTCCGGGCTGAAGCAAGAATACGGTCAGTGTTGTGCTCGAGACGTGTTCTGAGTTCACTTCAAAGCCACATATGATCTTTCTAGCGCTAATTAGGTGGCCAAAGTTTTCAAAGTGTTTTTTATTTATTTACTTTTATCCGTCTTTCGCGATCTCGTACTCAGATCAGATCCCGATGCGGCGACCAAAAGTCAATGTCCGCTCCGTGTTGGGTGTCAGAAAAAGGTTTCCCCTTTAATGCTCGGTGCATTGAGCAACAACATGCAAACATGCAACTATTCAAAAGGTTGAAA
>JACSYO010000010.1:37500-77500 GCA_016806645.1 Ophiodon elongatus | reverse complement strand
CAGTTTCTTATGTAAACAAAACAGCATTCCTGAGTATTAATGAACTAAACCAACAACAAACACGACAGTAAGTTATTTAGTTCTGTGACACGCAAGCAGCTACACAACATTTTGATTCAAGTAGTAAGAAGAAGAAGAAGATTGTCTCGAAAAGAAATTCAGGTCAAGCTTGTAGAGTTTCACTCGGATGATAATGATGCCAATTAGTCTCCACATGGCCTGATTTGTTTCCATTAATTACAAACACGGATCACAAAAATGTGACAGTGATTAAAAGGCTTATCAATCTAGTAATTGATGAATCGGTTGATGTTTTTTCCAAAAAGCCTTTTTCTGCTCCTCTCGCTCTCGGACAGAGAGCAGAGGACAGAGGAAAGAGAGCAGAGGACGGAGGAAAGAGAGCGGAGGACAGAGGACATAGAGCGGAGGACAGAGGACAGAGGAAAGAGAGCGGAGGACAGAGGACAGAGGAAAGAGAGCAGAGGAAAGAGGAAAGAGAGCGGAGGAAAGAGGACATAGAGCGGAGGACAGGAGGACAGAGGAAAGAGAGCGGAGGACAGAGGACATAGAGCGGAGGACAGAGGAAAGAGAGCAGAGGACAGAGGAAAGAGAGCGGAGGACAGAGGACAGAGGAAAGAGAGCGGAGGACAGAGGACAGAGGAAAGAGAGCAGAGGACAGAGGAAAGAGAGCGGAGGAAAGAGGACATAGAGCGGAGGACAGGAGGACAGAGGAAAGAGAGCGGAGGACAGAGGACAGAGTGATGCTGGCTGATGTCTGTGTTCTTTACAGACTTCACTCAGGAATACGATTTATTTTATTGACATTTTACTTTTGTTTCCAGTGAGACTATATTGACTTTATTTAGTGACTTTGCTGATGTAAACATTACTGCTGCTCTGGAAACAATAACTTATATTTAACACATAAATGAATTCTAATCCTGTTCTGTTTTTCTTTTGAATAATACCTTAAAAAGCAATTATTCAGAAATGAAAAAGAAGAGTCTTGACCTCGAGACCCAGACTGAAGTTGACAGAATGGTCCTGAAATGAATTTGCAATTTAACATTAAATTGTGCACGTTGCACATTTAATTCTTCCTTTGACGGCCTGCAGTGAATTTGTCCTGGTGGTAAAAACACTCTCACACACACACACACACACACACACACACACACACACACATGTGTACAAATATAAAAACACTGAATCTTCTTCCTGCTTTTATCCCTTTCTGAAGAGAACTCATTGTTTCCTCTGGTTTTCCCCGTAGAGCAGTTTGAGTTGTTTTTATTAAGAATATGCTGCTTAGTGTGGTCGGACCTTTAAATGCTACTGGAATTCATAAAACTTTGACAAAAACAAAAACAAAAAAAAAAGAGATCGGCAGCAGCGGACGTATCTGAACTCAGACATCAGAGGCAGACAGACAGTCGCCCTGTGCGACGTTAAAACCCTTCCCCCTGATGCTCTTTAATGATAACATCCTCTGTGGCTGATCCTGTCTTACCCCTGCTGTCACTGCCCTTTCCACGGCCCGTTCACCGGCTGGCCCTCGCCCTCCGGATGATCGCATCTTATCCCCCAGGGAGTGAAAGGGGCCTGGATATTCAGCGGGAGGATTTACCTTCGTCTCAAATGGGCTGAGGACTTCACAATCAAAGAGGAACCGCGAGCTAGTTCCACGAAGGACGGATCGGGAGCGGGGTCAATGTGACGGAGGGGGGGGGAGAGGAGGCGGAATGAGGAGAGGAAACAAGGATGGGAGAAGAAAAGGAGGATGGGAAATGAGGAGAGGAAATTAATAGAGGAAACAAGCGTTGAAAAAAAAAAAACATTGCGAGGAACTTGGAAATGAGTTCTTGAAGTGGATCACACAGGTAAACACAGAGAAAGCAGGTTGAACCAGAGTCAATGTGCTGGATGACATCCATACTGTACGGATAGTCTCTCATGTTTAGGCCTGGATATTAATATGACATATGAGGACGGCTTTGATCAAATAAATTCAACAATATAAACATGCTATTTTTGTATTATTGTCTTTTCTCGGTCACCGTGAACATGTGGCAGTGTTTTGCATTTCAGTACTTTGATCAACAGACCAGAGCCCGGAGGACACGGGAACTTTACTTTGGTCTTCAGGAGCTGCAGTGTTGTTGTTGTTGTTGTTGTTGTTGTTTTTGTTTTTGTTTTTTTTCAAGGACAAACTGAAGCCCAAACTGTACATTTACATTTACACACACACACACACACACACACACACACACACACACACACACACACACACACAACGTTACTCTTGTATAAAATATGCATTAAAATGTGTCAACACCCTACAAATATAGGTTTGAAACATTATCTCTGAAAACACATATACAGGGAAATAAAATAGTGGCACAAAATAATAACAATATTTTAGAGCCCCCCCCTCCACCTCCCACATCTTAAATTTCTCAACTGAGGCTTTCTGGATGAGCAACAAACACACGTATTTAATGATAATCGGACGAAGCCGCTACGAGCCGACCGATGGACTGTTTCAGGAGGACGGCCCTCGCTTTGCTGCGGTCCAATCAAAAACATACACGACGCAGAGATATCCACATAGCGGTAAAACAAACAAACAAAAACAAAAACAGGAGAACAAGATGAGGAAGTTGTTAAAATAATAGTGATCTATTTTTTTCTTAACAAAGAGTGATCATTTTGTGTTGTGAAGACTTTGTTTTCTGTAATTGTTGAAATGACATTTGACATGATGATAATGATGATGATGATGATGATAATGATGATCATGATGATAATGAGCAGGTTAGGTGTTTGCAATTTAGCCTCTCGTCATCCCTTTGCTCATCTCCGTGAATATATATCCCCAAGAAATGTGTCCGTGTAGGCGGTAAGCTACGATACGATATCGTAAACGATCACCTATACAGTAGAAACCGTATTTCAGGTGAGGCCGCTGCAGCACGCCTATACATATCAGACAATATCGGATAGAAATGAAAGGAAAAACATCCTTTCATAATGCTTTTTTTTTGCCATTATATAGTGTTGTTTGGAGGGTTTTCATGAGTTTAACCATGACGTGAGCCCTTCGCTCCTCAACGATCTCAACCGAAAGACGAAGGTCCGACCGCACATACGCTCCTCAAGTGTGTGCAGCATTAATTCAGAATAAAATGCATGAGGAGTGACTTCTGCATCGGCTACCTCCGGATGAACGCGGGCTATCTGGGGCACACAAAGCTTTAGCTCCAATCACACAGCCGGTAAGCCAGAGTCCTGGCACCGGACCAGCAGGAAACCCTCACGCAACAAAACTTTCACTCCATTTTCAGGCAGGAGAACCCGGAAAAGAAAAAAACAACTAAGAGAGAAGATATTCCGACATATATGTACACAGATGATCTGTAAGGAGCCTTTCTGCAATAAAATACGACTGTTGGGCATATTTTGTTCTCTTTTGGCTCACACATCACAGAGCAAAACCATTAAATCTGCCCTGCACAGATCATAAAACAGTCTCATCAGGATTCTGAAAATTTGATCTCATTAAGTTCATTTCCATGCCAAATTAATTACTTTCGTCTTCTCAGAGGAGATGTTTGTAACCAGCCAAAGAGGGGGACAGGAGGAAGGGAGGGGGATGGGTGGGGGGGGTGGGGGGGGTTCCCATCTCTCATTCGCCATTTGACCGAACTGTACGGCGGCCAAGCATTATTGGGCCGGGTCTCAGCAAAGACTCCTGGGTAATAGGGTTTGAAGTAAAGGCTCATTACCTACCTCATCTCCCTCTGAACGGCTTAAACACACCGCAGGCCTTCTGGGTAATTCTGAAACACAGACTGGGTCCAGATGTGTGTGGGCTCAGGTGAGCTGAAGTCCAATTTTTATGCTTTTATTCTGCAGGAAAGGGAGAAAGAGATTAGAATTTTAAGACCATATCAAATTAAATTTTGAAACAAAAGCTTTTCTCCAAGGTGCATTCTGTTGCTCTGTCCAATATGATATGCACAAATGGTTCAATAAGATAATTAAACCACAATTGAACTCCCTGGTTATCTGACTGTTCAATTTAAATTCTTGGAACTTAAAAAGAAAACAAAAATCTTAGTGAATTAATTCAGAGCTAAAGCAGAGCTTTCATAGCCTGCTGATCAGATTCAATGGCCATTTGATGACCTTTAACATTATTCAATCTGACATTGTGTTGTTGTTTCTCTGGTGGGAGGATTGATAATAACCAACGGCAGTCAGTACTGACTATACATGTTGTTGATTATATGCTCAAACACAACCACTGATACAGGAAGGTTTTGAAGATTTCCATCATACAAATGCGTTTCCTTCTCCAAATCCACTGGCTTCCTTTAATCAGGACCAAAAACTATAACAAGCAATGGATAAAAAACCAAGATGGCGATGGCCAAAATTAACTCAAGGCTTCAAAACATCATTCCACAAACCAATGGGTGACGTCTACTTCTTAAATACAGTCTATGACTTGACTCTAAATGGACCATAATTTACTAAATGAACATCATGCTGTATTGAAGAAGACTTGAAACTAGAGATTGAGACATAAACTCATGTTTACAATGTTTACTGAGGGAATAAATCAAGAGAGAAGTAGAGTCATTTTCTATAGACTTCTATACAACCAGAGGAGTCGCCCCTGGTGGTCAGGAGAGAGAATGCAGCTTTAACACATGAAGCTTTGACTTCTATACAACCAGAGGAGTCGCCCCCTGGTGGTCAGGAGAGAGAATGCAGCTTTAACACATGAAGCTTTGACTTCTATACGACCAGAGGAGTCGCCCCCTGGTGGTCAGAAGAGAGAAAGCAGCTTTAACACATGAAGCTTTGACTTCTATACAACCAGAGGAGTCGCCCCCTGGTGGTCAGGAGAGAGAAAGCAGGTTTTAAAGCACTTAAACACAGTCAGTGGCTGCAAAGTGTAAACAAAGCCAAACAGAAGACTGTGGTCGTACTGGCCGCTCCGTGGTGTGACTGCAAAGTAGGACGGTGATAACAGAGCGCCTGCTTTCTGAAGATCAAGTGTCACCGAAGTCCAAACCTAATACCTCAGTCGTGCCCCTTCTTCCAAGCTGGATGCAGGTCAAAGTGAAGCGCTCAATCTCCCTGCAGCCCAGAAAAGCTCTGATCAAAAGAGCCAGCCTCTTCTCATCTCAAACAAGCTGTCGGAGCGACCGCCTCAGGCTGAGGCATGTCGACACTACACAGGCCAGGTGTAATGGAATTGACCTCCAACGCCAACTGGCTCACGTTTTCTCAAACGGACACGTGGCTGCGCTGGGCCGGTGCAGCACGAACTGCAAACTCAGCAGATTGTAAATAAAAAGGTCGGGCGGCTGCAGCAGCGGAGACGAGCCTTCCCTCTCTTTCAGCTGCAGAACAAGCAGAAAACCATGGACTTTTACATCCAATGCAAATACGATGGACAAGGTACATTAGTTGTTACAGTAGTAGTAGTAGTAGTAGTAGTAGTTGTAGTAATACTGCTGGGCTTTATTACGGTTTACAACGTTACTTCCTTGTTTAAATGTTACATTACTTGATCCCAAATTGTATCACTGAGCAACGCTGTTATCAAAATGTTGGACAATTTATTGTTTCTTAATGGTTTTTGAGGACTAGTTTCACATTTTGGGAGATTTATGGGAGACTTTTTTGCAGCGGGGTTGCCTGCTTTCATTTTTTTGTATGAGTGCCCGACGCAGACTTTTATGTTTATTTGAAGTTAATTTGCAAAAATAAGTAGCTTAACAACAGATGAAAATCCTGTTTTTTGCTGACATCCAGTGGTTTAACTACTTACTTTTCTGCATTTACATTGAAGTGTACTTCAAGGTGATGGTACACACATTAGTGATGCTGGCTGGGGTCTGGAGTCTTTCAACAACAGAGGGCAGTGAAAGACACCCTGCTTTCATCTTGCATATCTTGTCTTATCTCCACAGCTCTAAAGAAAGGTCTGGCTGCACCCGTCAACATTCTGCAACAAGGGGAAGATAAACACTCTGGCTTGTTTGTGTTTCTTTAAACCAATCACAATTGTCTTGGGATTGGTCTGCAACCGGTGCCATCGCAAAATATCCAGAGAGCAGATTTAGTGCTGCAGAGATGACGTATTTTTGTTTATTCTGACGTAACACGGGACGTTAGCGTCGCACCGGTTCCCGTAAACTCTGTGGCGCACAAGAAATGATGATACTTGTTGCGCTTTGTTCAGAAAGAAAACCTCCACAAATTAACACCACTTTTATCTTTTTGACATGTAATCGCCCAGAATTTTAAAAAGCCAACGTTATAACTAACTACTAACTATTCACATCGCAGCCACTAAGCCGAAGGCGAGACGACTTTCAGTCGTCTCATTGAGCCGCTCGCACTTGTAGAAGACCGAAGTATTTACTAACGTTATCTTCTGTCGTGGAACAAAATGTTGAAATCTCTTAAGCTTGTGTCAACCTTATTTCGAGCATCTCATCAAAAACACCATTGGCTTCGAGAGGAGGGAACCGGAAGTGCAAAAATGCCGACTCATGACCGGGTTTCTGGATTTAGGGGAGTCAGACATGATGGAAGGAAGTTTCTCGTCTGGGAAATCTTTTGGGGAATAATCTGAAATAAAAGGTATTTAATATGCATTGTGATCGGCCTTCAACTTCTGCTACAATATTCCTATCAAACCTTTATGATTCTCAGTGGAGGTTTTTGAAATGTGGGGCAGCATTTTCTCCCAAATACGGATAATAAGGCCCTTGGAGGAAAAACTCCTCTCTGATGGTATAATATTCCTTCTCCAATAATGTCTCCCGTTCTGTTTCTCACTTTCAGAGTCTTCTGATTAATGCCAGGGGTTTATGATCACACCTCGACAGCTCTGACATTTCACATTAGAAAGCGACGTGATGAGGAACGAAAAGGTTTCGCCCATTCGGACCCCGGCGGGTCGCCGACTCACGACCAGAACGCGAATGAGGAGATTAACGACCTGGACAGAAATGCGGAGAAGAAATATGGACGGAAGCGAGTTCATCGACTCCATCGTGTCACTAACGACACGTATGCGTCAGTCATATGTGCAGAATACGATTATTTTCTATTATTTCTTTGCCCAGGCGACACTCATCGAGCATGAAAGTCCTCTACGTAGACGACAATAGGAAATAACCTTTGTTCTTATTAAATGAGAAAATACTCCGTACTTTTCATTTGGTGAGTATTTCATTCACACGGGACTGTACAATAGGCTTGTGGTTATTTCATGTAATCTATTTATTTATTGATGAATATCTTTGTGGAGATATTGAGATGACCGATATCGCGATGGAAGAATTTTTGGCCATGATGCCAAACTGCTGATCGATGAGCCGGAGATTGTGAAGCATAAATAAAACCGCTGATGACAATTTATTGTAAAAAAACCCAATATAAATATTATTTGAAGTGCATAATAAATGATAATACACTTTAATAATTTTTTTATTTTGGTACTTTCACCAAAACTATTGTCTTTGTGTTTCTTTTTTTATCTTTTCATTTTGAATAATAAATTAAACATAGCTAATAAATAATTTGTTTAAAACAGATCTTCTGTAGAGTACTATCACAGTAATAATCATGTTATTCTCCTTTATCCTCTTTTTTTCCTACTTTATCTGAGCTTTATTTTAACTGCCTGGGACTGATTATATTATGTTATGTATTATATGTAATATTATATGAGATTGAAAACATTTAACACATATCTCTAAGTTCTATTTTTCATTTAAACAGTCTAGTCTGCAGGTTGATATCCTCGAAGAAGTTATTTTGCTGATTTAATAATTACCAACATTGTGAGTTCCTCCTAGCTGCTCTAAAAGTGTTTGTTAGAAAGTCAAAATGTGGCTTTAATTGTCAGCTAACACCTCAGTCCATCCTCTCGTCGGTCACTAATGGTGCTAATGATGATGGCACCCGAGTAAAACATCTGTATTAGTACGTGTCACCTCTCATCTCGTCTCGTCTCATCACAGCAGAGCTGAAAACCACCAGAAGCCCTCGCACTCCTCAGATGACCTCTGAAAGTTCAGACGGGTTTCTGTCGTGCGTTTACAACATCACTCTGATACGTCTCTTTCAGCATCAAGCACTCGTTGGATATATATAGATATATCTATATCTATATATATCTATATAGATATAGATATATATATATGGATAGATATAGATATAGATGGATAGATATAGATAGAGATATATATGGATAGATATAGATGGATAGATATACTGTAGATATAGATATATATGGATATATCTATATCCATATACACACACACACACACATACATATATACTGTATATATATACGTATATATATATATATATATAGTCTGTGAGACTCTTTTGAAAGTATAAAATACTTTATAAGACTCAATACAAAGCAATTTAAAACAACTTGTACAGCCTTTTTGAGGCACGAATGATATATATTATGAATATTTTTCTATATCGGTTTTAATCGTGATGCCGAGTACAGGATGCCGGATGAGAGTCCATCTGTTAGAAAACACCGTTTTCGAATGTGTCCGCATCAGGATCCCCCCTCCCTCCCTAACCCTGTGTTTTTAACCTCGTGCATGTAATGAACTGTGGTCATCACAGGGTTTTCGCCGCCGTCAGCAGGCCCGTTACATCTGACAGAGTTTATTACGTCGAGGTGATGAGCTGCTAGCCCAGGCAGCAGGGGTTGTGATGGCAGCCACTTCTCCTGTCAACACCGATTAAGGTATCAGGGCTCATGTCTGGGGAGAGGGGAGGTTGGCTCGTGGGAGGGAGGGAGGGAGGGAGGGAGGGAGGAGGGGAGTCAACCGTCTGACTACAATATCCCCGACTCAGTAATGTCTCAATAATGGGATGTGGACACTGGGGATGGGGGACGGCTCGAGGAGGAGAGGAAATGAGGGGAAAGGGGTCAGGAGGACGAGGACGAGGATGAGGAGGGGGAAATGAGAGACGAAGAGGGACGTGCTGTCGCAGAGATGAGTCCTCAACAGATGGGCTTCCTCCTGGGTGTCTCTCTGGGGAAATAGCTTTTGAGATGTGACGTCAAAACCTGAGGAAAAGGGCAGTAGGCCAGGAGATACTTCTTTTCCCTGGGGTCTGATATTTTGTGAGGTACATTTTAATGGTTTCTCTTTATGTTTGGTGGTCAGAACTGCAACAATAAGACAACTAAAGTTCAATCTAGGTTTCTGGAGAAGTAAATACTTATTTCTAATTCAACACTTCCAGCTTCTGTTTCAAAATAAAAGCTTACAAGCGTGTTTCTGTGGACTAAAGGCTTTTATTCTGAAAGACTTGCAGGACAGTGTTGTGGAAAATGCAGTGACTTGCACAACTCCATAAAATAATAGTAATACCCTCTTTAAAATGTGGATTTTGATTGTTATTTACAAATGAGCACAAGCTTCTTAACCTTTTTCTATCTAAAATAAATTATCTTGATTCTCTGTCCGTTCTGCTCTCATCACTTATTCAACAATTTCATCTAAATACTCCTCGAATCGGAGAAAACACTTTCACTTATACTTACTTGTGATATTACAAATGTGTTGTTTTCTTCTTTTTTTCTTTTTTCAGCTCATCCAGATGTGTGGCTTCACAAATGTTCCACCACATGTTGGGGAAATTAGTTTTAATTAATCTGCAGTGTGGAGGAGGGAGTTAAGCCATGAAATCCACAATCTGCATCATGTTATGTAATTGTCTGCCACTGATGGAGGTCTGTTATTATTTTTATTTTTTTTACGATGCTCTATGACTTACATATCACGTATGAATTCAACATACCATGGAGCAGTGGTTCCTGGATTCCTCCAGATAAATCTTAGTGGCCAATAAAAACAGCTGTGACATAAAAGTATAAGTTGTATTTTATGGTTTAGTTATTTCCTAATCATTTCCTTACAATTTCACAGTAATTTCTTGTAATTTTCCTGGAAATAAATGTGTAATTTAAAACTGATTATAGAGATAATATTAACATCTACTATTCTGTTACTATATATTGTTGTAGTGTAACTTACGGCGTCGCCTCTAAGATGCTTCCTAGTGGACGCGAGCGGATTAATTTCTGGAGCATGCGTCCTCTGTCGCCTTCCTACCACTGATAGAAGTTACTGAACCGGAAGTGCTGGAACCGGAAGTTATTTAACCGGAAGTACCGGAACCGGAAATAAATGACCCGGACGTACCGGAACCGGAAATGATTGAACCGGAAGTAATGCCACGGCAGGGCGTGAACAGAAAAACTATATTGCTATTAATTATCTTTTCTCTTGAAATAAGTACAACTATTAATTATCTAAGAAATTAAATGGAAAATGCCACACGGCAACACAGTTGTACTTTTTAAGCCAGCACAACCTTTAGTGGGAAATAATCCCGTGACACTGACACCATTTCAAAAGGGCAGTGAACGTTTTTAGCAGCAAAAAAATGACCGTAGGGGTTTGATCGCTGCTAATGCTTGAGCTTTGCAAAGATCAGCGACACTGAGGCGGGGAGTTAACGAGAGGGAAACCATACTACCACAGGATAGAAGCATGAACACGTGAGCGCTGAAACAAAGAGGGGAATCAGTGGAAAACTGAGGGGACAAAACTAAAAACCCGCCTGCTTAAAGCGGAATTTACGTCATTTTTTGGGGGGCAGTTGGGAGCAGAACCAGAAGAAAACACGTTACTGACGTCATCACTTTATAAAGCTAACATGGTGCCAAACAAATGCATTTAGCATTCATTTGTGGTCGTGTTTCTCAAGTCCAATGTTCGCTCTCCTTCTAGCTCTTGTTCGCCGCCGCCGACTCTTAGAAAGAAAAATAAGTCAGTTAAACGCTCCAGAATGTTCCCCAGCTAGTCGCTAACTTTTTATTGTTGTTTGTTGGTGGCCGGGTAGCGTACAGCGGGTTCATCAGAGATTCTTCTTTTGTACCAGTGGCCCGGCTACAGGACTGTGGAGTTTGTGATTGGAAAACCGAAACACTGATCTGAAGGAAACAAAAAACTCTCCAGTTGAAGGAACCTTCAGTCATTACACATCGTCGATTGATTCACAGACCGCGTTGAGGGCCGCATGGGTGTGAAATAAGGTGTCCGTCTGCTGCTCATCAGTTTAGGGATCCTAGGTTAGACTTGTTGAAGAAATCAGAATGACTCCCTCTATTACATGAATAAGTGCAGCTTATATCTCAAAGGGAAGTGATCGTTGAAGCGAGTGGCTGACATGAAAAGCCCCCTTTTACTGTTTCCAAAAGACATATTTAACGAGTGAGAGGCCATTCACTGCCAGCAAATGTAGCCTAGCAACTAAAAGCTACCAGCAACCCCATACTGAGGTGTTTGTGGAAGAAAGAAAATCATCAAATCAGCACTTACACAGGAAACCTTACGTTAAGACTTAAGTTAAAGAGAGAAAAGCTTCTCAAGTGTTTCTCAGTTTGATTACATCCTTTGAAATTTCAGAGACTTTAATGCTCTTTCTGACGTTTCATAGCAAGACAACTAATACCGAGACACTGAGTTAATGTGAGGAACCTGTTTGTAAACAGTCCAATATTCTCCCTCTTTTAGCTCTGTTTTGGGTCTCCACCAACTCCTGAGGGAAATATCTGTCTCTTTAGCTGCTAAATGCTCCACAATATTCACCAGTTAAACTGTGTCTGTCTGCTGTTTAGTGCTCATCAGGTAGTGTACATTATTATTATTATTATTATTATAAAAATATAAATATAAATTATAGCCGCTTTAACATTAATCGCTTGCATATAAGACAAACATTTTTTTTTAAATATTGTCCTTGAATTAGGGCTGCACGTTGAGGCTAATCGTAAATTTATGGAAAGAAGACCCACTGCAATATTTGTTAAAAGCAAAATATGTCTCAAAATGCTATTTTAAATGACAGTGTGTCGTGCTGCAGAGATGTCCTGACCTACGCATCATAATCTAGACTTAAGAAGACGTCCTTGTTTGGTACAGATATCACACCATAATCAATTTAATATGTTTGCCAATGAAAGTGACACTAACGTTGAAAAAATGTTCATTCCCCCTTATACCACAAATCATATTGCAATATTATGATATAGTTCTCTTAATTAAGCCATTTACATCAATACTTATCAAATTGGGGGATCAAATGTTAACCTGGGCAGTTTCAGGAGAACAATTCTCAGATGGAAAAAATATTTCTTTGCCAGAAACAGTATGATGTCTCCCTCTGGAGGCACACGAGTGCTTCACATGTTTAATCTGCATTTGATAATCCATGTTACAATAACACTGTCTGAGTCACTGAGACATAAACTGAAATCTAAAACAAGAACTCCCACTTCCACATTTGGAAGAAAATCTGAATGTGCAGCTACATTCAATTTAGTAGAAAAACAAAGTACTTTTTTTCTGTCGTTCCTTTCATACACATGAACACAAGTATGGAGATAAACAGTGTTTAAAGGAGGATGAAGTGGAGCAACAGCTTCTTTAGACTGAAAATCACACGATGTCACAGGTCGACATAAAGCTCTATTTCACAAATCCCACACAGTTTAACACACAAGTGATAATCTAGAAACAGACCTGTTCTACTCAACGTCTACTCATCCGGTATAAAGGAACTTAAAAGTCGCTTTCTGACCAGGTACCGTCCCCCATCAACTAAAGACATACCTATTTACACTGGAGTTTGGGTAAAAGTGATGCTCTATGGCCTGCTTTTAATCTGTTTTTATTTATTTAATTAATTAATTTAATTTATTGTGTACTTCATTGTGCCTTCTTAAATACGTGTCTTGTGTTAAAAACCTCCTGGACCCTTGTACGGTCACTTTGTGTCCATTTTTGTTTTTCAACTAATATTTCTACTAATATTTTATTGCTTACCTGTATGTATAAATGCTGCTTAATAAAGTATCTATCTATCTATCTCTCTATCTATATATCCATTTTTTGCTCAAGTTTTCAGGTTTTTATAAGGTTTTAAGTGTGTTTTTTGTCAAACACCTGTTTGCTGGGAAACTACTTCCTGTTTACACCCACGCGCGCATGCCCAGTGTACGCGAATGGTCACGTGATATGCCTTTTCGTTTTTAAAACACCCTGTAGCCTTATTATTATGCCTCAGAGAGTCAACAAACCTCTACAGGGTACCTTTAAAGACACGCAATGAATACATCAAAGCATAATAAATTATAATAAACCCCCCAAACAAAAAAAAAATAAATAAATATATATATATATATATATATATATATATACACTGTATCCGTTTTTAAGCACCGAGAGAGGCAGCTGCTTCCGGTTTCCCCGCCCCCTCAAAGTCAGCTGTCACTGGGTTGTTTGCAAACAGCCCCCCGGCTCCTCCAGCTCCCGCTCCGCGATGGGGGAACACGGCGACAGCGAAATCATTGAGCACCACGTCGAGGAAGAGGAGGAGGAGGAAGAGGAGGAGAGGAAGAGGAAGAGGAGCCACGCCGCCTCCTCCTCCTCCTTCCTGGGGAGCGTCACCCCGTCCGACAGGGAGGGCCACAGCGGCACCCAGTCCTCCCACAGACTGCTGGCCTACAGCGACGCGCTCATCTCCATCATCGCCACCGTCATGGTGAGACCTCCGTGGGATCGATCACGTGACTATTCCCCGAGTTCAGGAAATATATATATATCCTGCAGAAGTAGTGGGGGAAAGAAACCCCCAGTACTATTTAAATTATACTACTTAATACTTCTGTTTTACTACAAAAAAAAGTCACTTTTTTTACTGCATTTAAAAATACATGTGTTAATGTGTTGGTTCACTTGCAGGATACAGAAAAAGAGACAAGTATTTTTAATATATTCAACCAGAATCAGAACCATTTATTGAGAAGTACGTTGCACATACAAGGAATTTGACTTGGTGAAAAAAAAACGTATTAATAATCATGCAATAACATAAGACATCATTTAAAAATAGAAAAATATTACAATTTTATAATAGAAATATGGTAAACAAACAAATAACAGTACTTTAAAACAAGTGTATTTTAAGATGTGCATGAGTGTGGAACAGTGACACATTTTCCTGGGGATGTAAGTGACAGAGTCTTTGGGGGTTCAACCACTAGGTCGTACTATATTAATTAATTTCTGGAAAGAAACTCTTTTTTTTTTTTTAAAGCTTCAAGCACAAGCAATATAGTCCCTTTATATCGGAGAGGAGGCAGACATCTCTCCGGACAATATCTCCGAAACTAACAATCTAGATTGATAAATAGCAATAAAAGGTAAGTAGAAATAGTGGTTGTGATTTTGGGGTGAACTGTCCCTTTTAACAAACAGCTTTAAATCAGATTGTTTCTACAGATGTTTAGAGTCACGCGTCTTCCTTTCATTCACAGATATTACCCGTCGCCCACACGAAGATGGAGAATAATGAGGTAAAGACTGACAGTAGCAATAGATGTGTAACAGAATATGTCATTATTTTATTCCTATTAAGCTCACAAGGACTATAATAAATGTTCTGATGTGATAATAATAACAGCAGACGTGTTATAAATCTGTTATACATGTTATAAAGGTTATAAATGTGTTTATATATGTGTGTCTGCAGGAGTTGAGGGAGAGCGTTCAGCTTCTGCTCACAACAAAGATAGCTGTTTACTTAATGACGTTCCTTATCGTGAGTGTTGCATGGGCTGCTCATATCAGGCAAGTTATTCATATTACCACCGCTATTATTATTATTATTATTATATATTAATTCACCACATGCTCATTCTTTGTGTTGAATTTCGCAGGTTATTTCAAGTTATTGTACGTATAGACGATTGCCTCGCGCTGCTGAACCTCGTAAGTATCGCTGTGTTTTTAATAACGTAATTTTTTTATTTATAACCATCTTTTTTTATTATTTGTGTTAATTGAATTCTTCCTGCCAGTAATAATCTTTTATATTTCATGGATAGAATAGTGTTCATGTCCCTGTGAAGTTAATTTATTGTCTCGTCGCCTCTCTGATTTACAGTTTATATATATATATATATATATATATATATATATATATATATATATATGTTTTTTATATATATATATATATATATATATATAATAGATTAGCTTGTTTGTTTAACTTTTGATTGTCTAATTAGTTTAAAATCAAACTCCGGCTGCGTTAAAGACTCACGGTTGGATTTCTGAGATCTGTTGATGAACTCAGACATGCAGTATGTTTTGCATAAATCAGCATTTGCATAAATTAATCACAATTAATACTCAATAAAATAAGTCATAATTTGCCTTTTTCCATTTTCCTGCTCAGTGAAAAATAGAGTCCCATTTTCTGTGCTGTTGTACTTAAAATGGAGCTTTGATGAATAGTTTGAGGCTTCATTCATAACGTTGACATTCAAATTATAAATCACCTTTTGAATGCTGCATAACTTTTTTTTTCTTTTTTTCTTCATGTTGTAAAGATCAGGCTACACTAATATTATTAGTATTACATCTGTTTAGAAAATGATATTACAGCGGTAGGCTTGTTTCAGACTCACGTGATCAAAACATTTCCAATAACTATGGAGCGTTTTGTCTAAAAGTAAAGATTTATTGAAAAAGAACTGATGGAATAATTTCCGAAATTCCCCCCAAAAAATGATCTAACATAATATAATATAAATATATTTTTTGGCGTTCAGCGTTTCGAAAACAATGCAATGTTTGTAAAATGTTTTAAAGGAGCATCAAAAATTACATTCATACAACCACAATAACAAAGAAAATACATTTTCTGTAAAAAATGTAACGAACGACATTCAAAGCTTCATGAGAAAGAATTTGTGAATGAAACCTAGTTTTGATCACGATTCTTCTCCCTAATGTGACGTTCTGCTTCCGGTTCTCCTCCAGGCCTGCATGATGCTGATAACCTTTCTACCGTACACCGTGAGTTTGATGCCCGGATCGGTCGCACAGTTTACACGAATAAATGTCCGGTCGACTGACGTCATTCGAGCTCTCTTGTCTCCGCAGTTCTCTCTGATGGCGGCCTTCCCCGAGAACATCCTCGGGATCTTACTCTTCTGTGGTTGTGTGATGGTGATGGGCGTCATCCAGGTGAGCCGGGCGAGGTGTTTGATACTTGATACTGATATTCTTGATGTTCTTCTTCTTCTTCATGTTCTTCTTCTTCTTCATGTTCTTCTTCTTCTTCATGTTCTTCTTCATGTTCTTCTTCTTCTTCATGTTCTTCTTCATGTTCTTCTTCTTCTGCTTCTTCTTCTTCATGTTCTTCTTCTTCTTCTTCATGTTCTTCTGCTTCATGTTCTTCTTCTTTATGTTCGTCTTCTTCATGTTCTTCTTGTTCGTTATGTTCTTCATGTTCTTCTTCTTCATGTTCTTCTTCTTCATGTTCTTCTTCATGTTCTTCTTCTACATGTTCTTCTTCTTCTACATGTTCTTCTTCTTCATGTTCTTCTTCATGTTCTTCTTCTTCTACATGTTCTTCTTCATGTTCTTCTTCTTCTACATGTTCTTCATGTTCTTCTTCTTCTACATGTTCTTCTTCTTCTTCTTCACGTTCTTCTTCATGTTCTTCTTCTTCATGTTCTTCTTCTTCTACATGTTCTTCTTCATGTTCTTCTTCTTCTACATGTTCTTCTTCTTCTTCTTCACGTTCTTCTTCATGTGCTTGTGCTTCTTCATCTCCTTGAAGTACTGAAGTGTGTAACTCCTTGTTTCCGTAGTCGGTGATTGTGTTGTACGCCTTCAGCCGTCCCTTCCTGCTCAACGAGCAGATCCAGATCTCCGAGAACCAAACCTTCTACAAGCACCACATCCTCAAAGTCATCATGCGGGTTCCCCTCATGTGCTTCTTCGCCAGCATCTTCTCTTTCATCTTCTTCCAGATGGTACGAAACCGATCAGATTCTTTTTGGTGGTCAAAGATCATTGCGATCTCACGAATTGATGACAATGCAAATTATGACAATTTCACACAAATGTCCAAAAGGATATATATATATATATATATATATGTATGTATGTGTATATATATATAGTAAACTGCAACCTGACTGGTTGTCTGAGGCAAGTTTAAAGTTTAAAGATGCTGCATTTAACATTTTTATCGGACGGTTTGAGGTTGTCCGCTTTGAGGCATCTGTTCGTGTTGTTTTATGTTTTAAGTATTTATTAAAGATGTATAAGTTCTTTGATTGACGATGAAATCTATGAGTCAAAATTTGTACCAGTTAACGACGTAAATCTCTTCTTTGTCGCGATGTCTTTGTTTCGTCTTTCAGTCTTACGTGCTGCTGGCGATCGTCATCTTCCTGCCGTACATCTCCCAGTCGCTGAAGTGGTGTCGCAGCAAAGCAATCGGTAAGAACCTGGTTTTATATTGACATGTAAGGGGAACGTATGAAATATGTGCACGTAGACTGTAAATAAGAAGTGGGCGTAGTCATGGTGACGTCTCCCGTTGATTTGTGGACCGCCGTTTTGAAGCCATCTTGGCTTTTTTTGCAACCAATGAATGGAGGAGTGACGTAGAGACGCTGTATACGTCTCTGGTAGAGTACAGACCTGTCAATCACCTTGTAGCCCCGCCCTAAAGCATCCCCTGCTGAGTCATTTTCTATAGACTTCTATACAACCAGAGGAGTCGCCCCCTGGTGGTCAGGAGAGAGAATGCAGCTTTAACACATAAAGCTTTGACTTCTATACAACCAGAGGAGTCGCCCCCTGGTGGTCAGGAGAGAGAATGCAGCTTCAACACATGAAGATTTCACTTCTATACAACCAGAGGAGTCGCCTCTGGTGGTCAGGAGAGAGAATGCAGCTTCAACACATGAAGATTTCACTTCTATACAACCAGAGGAGTCGCCCCCTGGTGGTCAGGAGAGAGAATGCAGCTTCAACACATGAAGATTTGACTTCTATACAACCAGAGGATTCTCTGCTGTTCGCAGATGATATGGTCCTGTTGGCCTCTTCGGACCATGACCTCCAGCATTCACTGGGGCGATTTGCAGCCGAGTGTGAAGCGGTGGGGATGAGGGGTAAGCACCTCCAAATCTGAGGCCATGGTGCTCTGCCGGACCCCGGTGGAGTTCAAATATCTCGGGGTCTTGTTCACGAGTGAGGGTAAGACGGAGCGGGAGATCGACTGACGGATCGGTGCGGCTGCAGCAGTAAAACAGGCGCTGCACCGGTGAAGAGGAGCTGAGCCGGAGAAACTCTCAATTTACTGGGCGGTCTACGTTCCGACCCTCACCTATGGTCACGAACTCTGGGTCGTGACCGAAAGAACGATCTCGGACAAGCGGCGAAATGAGTTTTCTCCGTAGGGTGGCCGGGCTCAGCCTTAGAGATAGGGTAAGGAGCTCGGACATCAGGAGGGAACTTGGAGTTGAGGCGCTACTCCTTCGTATCGAAAGGAGTCAGCTGAGGTGGTTCGGGCATCTAATCAGGATGCCTCCTGGACGCCTCCCGTTAGAGGTTTTCCAGGCACGCCCAACTGGTAGGAGGCCCCGGGGAAGACCCAGGACACACTGGAGGGATTATATCTCCCAGCTGGCCTGGGAACGCCTCGGGATCCCCCAGAACGAGCTGGAACGTGTTGCGGGTGAGAGGGAAGCCTGGGTCGCCCTGCTGGGCCTGCTGCCACCGCGACCCGACCCCGGATAAGCGGATGAGAATGGATGGATGGATATAAATAAATACATATTTTTATATTATCTTGCATAATATATCTCGCAATAGATTTTCCCCCTTTTTTTTTTAAAATGCGCATATTCATTTGATTTTTTTTACTGAAGGTCATCTAGTCTGACTTTTCCTGTGTCAAGGTCAGCGAATCAACACGTCGCCTTCCTCATAACTCTAGTTCAAGAAGTTTCTCATACAACAGATATAATGTTAAAATGTTTATTGTTTATATTTGTAAATGTGGGAGAATCCGGAGTACCCGGGGGAAACCCAATGTGTTTGTTTTTGTGGAGATAGGAAAAGTTGGAAAGACTACAAAAATATTATATATATGTAACACCTGTCCCATGTAGCTATGTAGTATTATGTGAATCTGTTAGGTGTAGTAGTACTATGGGCGGGGCCCTGGGTATAGTTTTAAAAGTGATGGTGCTATTACCTGTTCTCCTAACTTAATATAATGATTCTTACAACCGTTCTGAAAACTAAAATAACTGGCGGTTTCTCCAATAGAATTAATTAAAATAAAAGGTCTAGGCCTCTCTCTCACACACACACACACACACACACAATAACAAAACCCCTGTTGCAGGCCTGAGTCGTGGCTTGGGAGCATAGAGGCCTAAAACTGTAGTGGCCGCGTCACTTGTTCACACAAGCAATAAAAGAAAAAGGCACGTGCACGTTTTGTTAGTGCTCACGAATCCAAGGATTATTCAAAGAGGGAGGTGAGGAAAAGCGGGATGATGGTGGGCAGGCAGAGCGCAGAAGAAACAGCAACAACAGTCTACAGCAGCACGCGCGGGAAACACTTCTCCATAGTGGTCCAAAGGAGCTTTCCCGATCCTCTCTCTCACAGTCACACGTCCGTCTCCTGAATCACATGAATCAGCTAAGCAACGAGTCTGTAGCTACTTCATGTTGCTCTAGCAACAGCTTGTCTTAACAACGGGTTTCAAATGCACAGCTAACAGTATGAAAGCAAAGCTAACGGACAATGCTAATCGCTACTCGCGATTAGCATTATGCTAATCGCTACTCGGGATTGGCAACACAACCTTGTTTTAAACTATAACATTTAGTCACAGTATAATATTAAATATAATATATAATTTATATATATAATAGAGGTTCGAGTTCCGGTGATTTCCATATCTTCAATCGTCTCTGTGTAGATTTCCCCCTTTTTTTTTTAAATGCGCATATTCATTTGAATCTTTTTTTTATTGAAGGTCGGCTAGTCTGACTTTTCCTGTGTCAAGGTCAGCGAATCAACACGTCGCCTTCCTCATAACTCTAGTTCAAGAAGTTTCTCATACAACAGATATGTTAAAATATTTATATTTGTAAATGTGGGAGAAACCGGAGAACCCGGGGGAAACCCAATGTGTTTGTTTTTGTGGAGATAGGAAAAAATATATATATATACATATATATATGTGTATATATATATATATATACACATATATATATAAATAAAATAGAGGTTTGAGTTCCGGTGATTTCCATATCTTCAATCGTCTCTTTGTAGATTTTCCCTTTTCTTTTTGAAATGCGCATATTCATTTAAATATTTTTTTTACTGAAGGTCGTCTAGTCTGACTTTTCCTGTGTCAAGGTCAGCGAATCAACACGTCGCCTTCCTCATAACTCTAGTTCAAGAAGTTTCTCATACAACAGATATAATGTTAAAATGTTTATTGTTTATATTTGTAAATGTGGGAGAAACCGGAGTACCCGGGGTAAACCCAATGTGTTGGTTTTTGTGGAGATAGGAAAAGTTGGAAAGACTACAGAAATATCATATATATATAATATTATATATATAGTAGAGGTTCGAGTTCCGGTGATTTCCATATCTTCAATCGTCTCTGTATATTCGTTGGAATCGGTACTTGTGTGAGATGTTGAGGTCCGATCTTGAGGTCCGATCCTGAGGTCCGATCCTGAGGTCCGATCCTGAGGTCCTGAAAGAAGTTTGATCCTGAAAGAGGTCTGATCCTGAAAGAGGTCTGATTATAAATG
Organism: Ophiodon elongatus; assembly: GCA_016806645.1. Classification (NCBI taxonomy): domain Eukaryota; kingdom Metazoa; phylum Chordata; class Actinopteri; order Perciformes; family Hexagrammidae; genus Ophiodon; species Ophiodon elongatus. Next base: position 56,711 of record JACSYO010000010.1, on the reverse strand, counting down.
AGGTTTGATCCTGAAAGTGGTTCTATATATAAACTCTTTCAGGATCAAAACCCAATGTGTGTTTTTTTTTTTAATGGAGTTAGGTAAAGTTGGAAAGACCACAAAAATATTATATATATATATATAATATTATGTAATAATATATATAATAGAGGTTCGAGTTGCGGTGATTTCCATATCTTCAATCGTCTCTGTATATTCGTTGGAATCGGTACTTGTGTAGTTCCTGAGGTCCGATCCTGAATGAAGTCTGATCCTGAAAGAGGTCTGATCATAAATGAGGTCTGATCCTGCATGAGGTCTGATTGTGAGCCTGAAAGAGGTCTGATCATAAATGAGGTTTGATCCTGAATGAGGTCCTATATATAAACTCTTTCAGGATCAAAACCTAATGTGTTTTTTTTGTGGAGTTAAGTAAAGTTGGAAAGACTACAAATATTTTCAATAACTTCAACTACATCTGTTATTGTGATGAAATGTGCTTTGGATTTCATCACAATAACCGCTATAGTCCAACAGGGAGGAGCCCATTGCTTTTGGTCATTTCTACACTTCATAACAGTGGAGTTATTGAATATGTTTGAAGTCTTTCAGCTTTACCTAAGTCTTGTAGTGGGAGAAACCGGAGTACCCGGAGAAAACCCAAACGTGTGTCTCTGTCACCACCTCCGTTAGAAGAGGGCGAGGATGACTATCGCGGCGACTGCTAATCCCAGCAGCCCCAACCACACCAGAACCACCGAGAGGCAGCTCTTCCTCACGGGCTTCGCAGAGTGCTCCACGATGTGGGCCTGCAGGACCTTCGCAATGGCCTGGTCAACAACCGAGTCTCGTGACTGCACGAGGAGCAGCAGCGTCTCCTTGTCACTGAACTCTTTAAGCAGCTCCTTAACGATCTTCTTGCTTAACTTCTTGGAGCTCTTGAAGTCCGGGATGAAGCCTTCAGGGACGGCGAGTCCGACCAGCGTCCGCTCCGTCAGGGACTTGGTGTGCGAGACCCATTCTCCCTGGCTGCGGGTCTGGAGATAATCCACCTTCTGTAACGTCTTGGCTACGATCGCGATCACGAACATCCTCAGCCTGTCGACTCTTTCTGCCTCGGCCGTTGAAATGGAGGCAGAAGGACGCGCAGACTCCAAAGAGGTTTGAGTTCTGGGGATTTCCATATCTTCAATCGTCTCTGTGTATTCGTTGGAATCGGTACTTGTGTGAGATCCTGAGGTCCGATCCTGAATGAGATTAGATCCTGAATGAGGTCTGATCCTGAATGAGGTCTGATCCTGAAAGAGGTTTGATCCTAAATGAGGTCTGATCCTGAAAGAGGTCTGATCCTGAAAGAGGTCTTATCCAGTAAGAAGTTTGCTCCTGAAAGAGGTTCTATATATAAACTCTGTGGCTTTGATGTGTGACATCACATTCTAGTGACATCACATTCTAGTGACATCACACACACTCTCTCCTGCAACACATCGTGTGTGTGTGTGTGGGTGGTTGCCATGGTGATTGGAGCACTTGGGTGATATTTTGAGATACTAAGTCCTTATTGTGGGATACTAAATCATTATTTTGAGATATTACGTTAATATTTTGAGATACGTCAATATTTTGAGATACTATTTCATTATTTTGAGATACTAAGTCAATATTTTGAGATACTAAGACATAACTTTGAGATACCAAGCAATAATTTTGAGATATTAAGTCATTTTGAGATACTAAGTCATTATTTTGAGATACTAAGTCATTATTTTGAGATAATATATATGTACATATATACATATATATATATTTATATATATATACACATTTGTATATATACATATATATATATACAAATGTGTATATATATATATATATATGTACATAAACATATATATATATATATATATATATATATATATATATAGACTGATCACCACCTGGTGGTGAGTTGGATCAGATGGCGGGGGAACCGGCTGGAAAGACCCGGCAAGCCCAAACGTGTAGTGAGGGTGAACTGGGAACGTATGGCGGAGGATCCTGTCTGGGAGGTCTTCAACTCCCACCTCCGGAAGAACTTCTCACACATCCTGAGGGAGGCTGAGGACATGGAATCCGAGTGGACCATGTTCAAAGCCTCTATTGTGGACGCGGCCCCTAGGAGCTGTAGTCAGAAGGTCACCGGTGCCTGTCGTGGCGGCAACCCGAGAACCCGGTGGTGGGAAGCCGTCAAGCTGAAGAAGGAGGCCTTTCGGGACTGGTTGGCTCAGGGGTCTCCTGAAGCAGCTGAGAGGTACCGGCAGGCCAGAAGGGCTGCAGCTGTGGTGGTCGCGGATGCTAAAACTCGGGCATGGGAGGAGTTTGGGGAGGCCATAGAGAAGGACTTTCGGTTGGCCTCAAGGAGGTTCTGGCAAACCATCCGACGGCTCAGGAAGGGAAAGCAGGGCCTACCCCAGGCTGTGCTCAGCACGGGGGGAGGAGCTGCTGACCCGGATGGGGGACATCGTCGGGGGGTGGAAAGAGCACTTTGAGGAACTCCTAAACCTGGCCAACATGTCCTCTAGAGAGGAGGCAGCACCTGAAGACTTGGGGGGGGGGTCACACCCATATCCATGGCAGAGGCCACTAAGGTAGTCAAAAAGCTCCTTGGTGGCAAGGCGCCGGGGGTGGATGAGATCCGCCCTGAGATGCTGAAGGCGCTGGACGCTGTTGGGCTGTCTTGGCTGACACGCCTTTTCAATGTCGCATGGGGGTCGGGAACAGTGCTCATGGACTGGCAGACCGGGGTGGTGGTTCCCATTTTCAAAAAGGGGGACCAGAGAGTGTGCTCGAATTATCGGGGTATCACACTACTCAGCCTCCCGGGGAAAGCTTATGCCAGGGTGCTGGAAAGGAGGCTCTGTCCCGGTCGTGGAACATTGGACCAGCTCTTTACCCTCGCAAGACTACTGGAGGGGTCCTGGGAGTTTGCCCAACCAGTCGACATGTGTTTTGTGGACTTGGAGAAGGCTTTTGGAGAAGTCTTTCGACTGGGTGTGGGGGGTGCTGCGGGAGCATGGGGTGCCGGACCTGTTATAACGGGCCATCCGGTTTCTGTACGACCGCAGTAGGAGCTGTGTTCGTATTCTCGGCAATAAGTCAGACGCGTTCCCGGTGGGTGTTGGCCTCCGCCAGGGATGCCCTTTATCACCGGTCCTGTTCCTGACTTTCATGGACAGGATATCTAGGCGCAGCCGGGGGGAGGAAACCGTCGGGTTCGGGGGTCTCAGGATCACCTCTCTGCTGGTTGCAGATGATGTGGTCCTGTTGGCCTCTTCGGACCATGACCTCCAGCATTCACTGGGGCGATTTGCAGCCGAGTGTGAAGCGGCGGGGATGAGGGTAAGCACCTCCAAATCTGAGGCCATGGTGCTCTGCCGGACCCCGGTGGAGTGCTCCCTCCGGGTGGGTTCAGAGTTCCTACCTCAAGCGAAGGAGTTCAAATATCTCGGGGTCTTGTTCACGAGTGAGGGTAAGATGGAGCGGGAGATCGACTGACGGATCGGTGCGTCTGCAGCAGTAAAACAGGCCCTGCACCGGTGAAGAGGGAGCTGAGCCGGAAGGCGAAACTCTCAATTTACCGGGCGGTCTACGTTCCGACCCTCACCTATGGTCACGAACTCTGGGTCGTGACCGAAAGAACGAGGTCTCGGATACAAGCGGCCGAAATGAGTTTTCTCCGTAGGGTGGCCGGGCTCAGCCTTAGAGATAGGGTAAGGAGCTCGGACATCAGGAGGGAACTTGGAGTTGAGGCGCTACTCCTTCGTATCGAAAGGAGTCAGCTGAGGTGGTTCGGGCATCTGATCAGGATGCCTCCTGGACGCCTCCCGTTAGAGGTTTTCCAGGCACGCCCAACTGGTAGGAGGCCCCGGGGAAGACCCAGGACACGCTGGAGGGATTATATCTCCCAGCTGGCCTGGGAACGCCTCGGGATCCCCCAGAACGAGCTGGAACGTGTTGCGGGTGAGAGGGAAGCCTGGGTCGGCCTGCTGGGCCCGCTGCCACCGCGACCCAACCCCGGATAAGCGGGTGAGAATGGATGGATGGATATATATAAATACATATTTTTATATTATCTTGCATAATATATCTCGCAATAGATTTTCCCCTTTTTTTTAAAATGCGCATATTCATTTTAATTTTTTTTACTCAAAGTCGTCTAGTATGACTTTTCCTGTGTCAAGGTCAGCGAATCAACATGTCGCCTTCCTCATAACTCTAGTTCAAGAAGTTTCTCATGCAACAGATATGTTAAAATATTTATATTTGTAAATGTGGGAGAAACCGGAGAACCCGGGGGAAACCCAATGTGTTTGTTTTTGTGGAGATAGGAAAAAATATATATATATACATATATATATGTGTATATATATATATATATACACATATATATATAAATAAAATAGAGGTTTGAGTTCCGGTGATTTCCATATCTTCAATCGTCTCTTTGTAGATTTTCCCTTTTCTTTTTGAAATGCGCATATTCATTTAAATATTTTTTTTACTGAAGGTCGTCTAGTCTGACTTTTCCTGTGTCAAGGTCAGCGAATCAACACGTCGCCTTCCTCATAACTCTAGTTCAAGAAGTTTCTCATACAACAGATATAATGTTAAAATGTTTATTGTTTATATTTGTAAATGTGGGAGAAACCGGAGTACCCGGGGTAAACCCAATGTGTTGGTTTTTGTGGAGATAGGAAAAGTTGGAAAGACTACAGAAATATCATATATATATAATATTATATATATAGTAGAGGTTCGAGTTCCGGTGATTTCCATATCTTCAATCGTCTCTGTATATTCGTTGGAATCGGTACTTGTGTGAGATGTTGAGGTCCGATCTTGAGGTCCGATCCTGAGGTCCGATCCTGAGGTCCGATCCTGAGGTCCTGAAAGAAGTTTGATCCTGAAAGAGGTCTGATCCTGAAAGAGGTCTGATTATAAATGAGGTTTGATCCTGAAAGTGGTTCTATATATAAACTCTTTCAGGATCAAAACCCAATGTGTGTTTTTTTTTTTAATGGAGTTAGGTAAAGTTGGAAAGACCACAAAAATATTATATATATATATAATATTATGTAATATTATATATAATAGAGGTTCGAGTTGCGGTGATTTCCATATCTTCAATCGTCTCTGTATATTCGTTGGAATCGGTACTTGTGTAGTTCCTGAGGTCCGATCCTGAATGAAGTCTGATCCTGAAAGAGGTCTGATCATAAATGAGGTCTGATCCTGCATGAGGTCTGAGCCTGAAAGAGGTCTGATCATAAATGAGGTTTGATCCTGAATGAGGTCCTATATATAAACTCTTTCAGGATCAAAACCTAATGTGTTTTTTTTGTGGAGTTAAGTAAAGTTGGAAAGACTACAAATATTTTCAATAACTTCAACTACATCTGTTATTGTGATGAAATGTGCTTTGGATTTCATCACAATAACCGCTATAGTCCAACAGGGAGGAGCCCATTGCTTTTGGTCATTTCTACACTTCATAACAGTGGAGTTATTGAATATGTTTGAAGTCTTTCAGCTTTACCTAAGTCTTGTAGTGGGAGAAACCGGAGTACCCGGAGAAAACCCAAACGTGTGTCTCTGTCACCACCTCCGTTAGAAGAGGGCGAGGATGACTATCGCGGCGACTGCTAATCCCAGCAGCCCCAACCACACCAGAACCACCGAGAGGCAGCTCTTCCTCACGGGCTTCGCAGAGTGCTCCACGATGTGGGCCTGCAGGACCTTCGCAATGGCCTGGTCAACAACCGAGTCTCGTGACTGCACGAGGAGCAGCAGCGTCTCCTTGTCACTGAACTCTTTAAGCAGCTCCTTAACGATCTTCTTGCTTAACTTCTTGGAGCTCTTGAAGTCCGGGATGAAGCCTTCAGGGACGGCGAGTCCGACCAGCGTCCGCTCCGTCAGGGACTTGGTGTGCGAGACCCATTCTCCCTGGCTGCGGGTCTGGAGATAATCCACCTTCTGTAACGTCTTGGCTACGATTGCGATCACGAACATCCTCAGCCTGTCGACTCTTTCTGCCTCGGCCGTTGAAATGGAGGCAGAAGGACGCGCAGACTCCAAAGAGGTTTGAGTTCTGGGGATTTCCATATCTTCAATCGTCTCTGTGTATTCGTTGGAATCGGTACTTGTGTGAGATCCTGAGGTCCGATCCTGAATGAGATTAGATCCTGAATGAGGTCTGATCCTGAATGAGGTCTGATCCTGAAAGAGGTTTGATCCTAAATGAGGTCTGATCCTGAAAGAGGTCTGATCCTGAAAGAGGTCTTATCCGGTAAGAAGTTTGCTCCTGAAAGAGGTTCTATATATAAACTCTGTGGCTTTGATGTGTGACATCACATTCTAGTGACATCACATTCTAGTGACATCACACACACTCTCTCCTGCAACACATCGTGTGTGTGTGTGTGGGTGGTTGCCATGGTGATTGGAGCACTTGGGTGATATTTTGAGATACTAAGTCCTTATTGTGGGATACTAAATCATTATTTTGAGATATTACGTTAATATTTTGAGATACGTCAATATTTTGAGATACTATTTCATTATTTTGAGATACTAAGTCAATATTTTGAGATACTAAGACATAACTTTGAGATACCAAGCAATAATTTTGAGATATTAAGTCATTTTGAGATACTAAGTCATTATTTTGAGATACTAAGTCATTATTTTGAGATAATATATATGTACATATATACATATATATATATTTATATATATATACACATTTGTATATATACATATATATATATACAAATGTGTATATATATATATATATATGTACATATACATATATATATATATATATATATATATATATATATATATATATATATATATATATATATACATGTATATATATATACATGTATATATATACACATGTATATGTAAATATATATATATATACATGTATATATATACATGTATATGTACATATATATATGCAGTATATGTATATATATACATATATATATACATGTATATATATACATATATATACACATGTATATATATACATATATATACACATGTATATATATACATGTATATATATATATATACACATGTGTATATATATATATACACATGTGTATATATATATATATACACATGTGTATATATATATATATACACACATGTGTATATATATATATATATACACATATATACATATATATATATACATACATGTATATATATATATATACGTGTATATATATATATATACATGTATGTATATATACATGTATATATGTGTATATACATACACATGTATATATATACATGTATATATATATATATATATATATATATTTATATATATATACACATTTGTATATACATATATATATATACATGTGTATATATATATATATATATGTACATAAACATATATATATATATATATATATATATATATATATATAGACTGATCACCACCTGGTGGTGAGTTGGATCAGATGGCGGGGGAACCGGCTGGAAAGACCCGGCAAGCCCAAACGTGTAGTGAGGGTGAACTGGGAACGTATGGCGGAGGATCCTGTCTGGGAGGTCTTCAACTCCCACCTCCGGAAGAACTTCTCACACATCCTGAGGGAGGCTGAGGACATGGAATCCGAGTGGACCATGTTCAAAGCCTCTATTGTGGACGCGGCCCCTAGGAGCTGTAGTCAGAAGGTCACCGGTGCCTGTCGTGGCGGCAACCCGAGAACCCGGTGGTGGGAAGCCGTCAAGCTGAAGAAGGAGGCCTTTCGGGACTGGTTGGCTCAGGGGTCTCCTGAAGCAGCTGAGAGGTACCGGCAGGCCAGAAGGGCTGCAGCTGTGGTGGTCGCGGATGCTAAAACTCGGGCATGGGAGGAGTTTGGGGAGGCCATAGAGAAGGACTTTCGGTTGGCCTCAAGGAGGTTCTGGCAAACCATCCGACGGCTCAGGAAGGGAAAGCAGGGCCTACCCCAGGCTGTGCTCAGCACGGGGGGAGGAGCTGCTGACCCGGATGGGGGACATCGTCGGGGGGTGGAAAGAGCACTTTGAGGAACTCCTAAACCTGGCCAACATGTCCTCTAGAGAGGAGGCAGCACCTGAAGACTTGGGGGGGGGGTCACACCCATATCCATGGCAGAGGCCACTAAGGTAGTCAAAAAGCTCCTTGGTGGCAAGGCGCCGGGGGTGGATGAGATCCGCCCTGAGATGCTGAAGGCGCTGGACGCTGTTGGGCTGTCTTGGCTGACACGCCTTTTCAATGTCGCATGGGGGTCGGGAACAGTGCTCTTGGACTGGCAGACTGGGGTGGTGGTTCCCATTTTCAAAAAGGGGGACCGGAGAGTGTGCTCGAATTATCGGGGTATCACACTACTCAGCCTCCCGGGGAAAGCTTATGCCAGGGTGCTGGAAAGGAGGCTCTGTCCCGGTCGTGGAACATTGGACCAGCTCTTTACCCTCGCAAGACTACTGGAGGGGTCCTGGGAGTTTGCCCAACCAGTCTACATGTGTTTTGTGGACTTGGTGAAGGCTTTGGAGGGTCTTTCTATTTTTTTGTGGGGGGTGCTGCGGGAGCATGGGGTGCCGGACCTGTTACAACGGGCCATCCGGTTTCTGTACGACCGCAGTAGGAGCTGTGTTCGTATTCTCGGCAATAAGTCAGACGCGTTCCCGGTGGGTGTTGGCCTCCGCCAGGGATGCCCTTTATCACCGGTCCTGTTCCTGACTTTCATGGAGGGAGGAGAACGTCGGGTTCGGGGGTCTCAGGATCACCTCTCTGCTGGTTGCAGATGATGTGGTCCCGTTGGCCTCTTCGGACCATGACCTCCAGCATTCACTGGGGCGATTTGCAGCCGAGCGTGAAGCGGCGGGGATGAGGGTAAGCACCTCCAAATCTGAGGCCATGGTGCTCTGCCGGACTCCGGTGGAGTGCTCCCTCCGGGTGGGGACAGAGTGCCTACCGCAAGCGAAGGACTTAAAATATCTCGGGGTCTTGTTCACGAGTGAGGGTAAGATGGAGCGGGAGATCGACTGACGGATCGGTGCGGCTGGCCTGGGAACGCCTCGGGATCCCCCAGAACGAGCTGGAACGTATTGCGGGTGAGAGGGAAGCCTGGGTCGGCCTGCTGGGCCTGCTGCCACCGCGACCCGACCCCGGATAAGCGGATGCCAACCAGAGGAGTCGCCCCCTGGTGGTCAGGAGAGAGAATGCAGCGTTAACACATGACGCTTTGACTTCTATACAACCAGAGGAGAAGCCCCCTGGTGGTCAGGAGAGAGAATGCAAGTTTTAAGACACTCCCGCATTGGCTTCACTCTTCTGCCGCCTGCTTGTGCATCACATTTTTTGAATATAAACCAAATTTTGTCCATTTCAGGTCAAGTCCAGGAGAGTCCAGACTCCATATTGTTTTACACCTACCTGCCCAACGAGCCCCTCAGCAAGGACCGAGTGGAGGCTTTCAGCGATGGAGTTTATGCCATCGTAGCGACGCTTCTCATCCTGGACATTTGGTGGGTTGCACTTTATCTCCTTGACAGTACAAATGCAGGTTCGGCTAAAAACACAAAAGCTCTGCAGGAGATCCCACGATCACATTTATTCATGTTGCCTTTTCAAGAAAATCTTGGGCTTCACATGTTGTATTTACTGTATTCATGCACCAGTTTTACCTGCATTCAAAGGCACGATGAGTAAGATTTGCCCAAAAAAAAAAGCAATGTATGGACTCCCAACAGTCTGGTCTCCTACAAGTTACGTTCCCATACAACTTAACTGCATTGTGAATTACGTTTCGAGGGAAATGCATCTGGTCGTGGATTATGTTTAATTTTGACCAATCACAAATAAGGGTTGAAGTGATTCTGCACGAGTCCACATAGGGAGGAGGTCGGGGTGGTGAATGGGTTGAAAAAACAGGAGACTGCGGTCTGTGTCCCATGTGAAATAAATAGTATTTTGTAGGCTAAATAAAACCAAGTACTTTTTGCATTTTTTTGTTTTGTTTCAATTTCATAGTCACTTTAAGCCAAACTATGTTTTTTACGAAACCTATGTTGCTTTAAACTAACCAAGTAGTTTTGTTATGTTTCTATTTATTTTTTGTCTCAATTTCATAGTAATCTTAAGCCAAACTTCTTTTTTTTTTTTACAAAAACTAACCAAGTAGTTTAGTTGCGTTTTTTGTTTTGTTTTGGTTTCAATTTGTAAAAAACCGCTTCCCTCGAAATGCAATTGAGTGTGCAGTTCAGTTAAATGGAAACGTAATTTTATAGGAGGCCGGGTAGCTCTCAATCATCAACTCCTACTCATTGTGCCTTTAAATAAAGCAACCTGACTTTATGGCTCGGGCCCTTATTTTTATAGCTGAAGGTCAAAACACCTGATTGGCTTCGTGCAAATGCATCCAGCCACCAAACATGTGTAAGAGATTTAATAGTGTGCTTAAAAACCTTGTTAATCCTCTCTGGTTCCTTCCCGTTAGCGAGGACAACGTTCCCGACCCGGCCGTTGTGCAGAAGCAGTTCGGCGGGAGCCTGGTCGCGGCTCTGCAGGTCTACGGCCCGGAGTACCTCGCCTACTTCGGCTCCTTCGCCACCGTCGGCCTCCTCTGGTTTACGCACCACTCGCTCTTCCTCCACGTCACCAAGACGACGCGCTTCATGGGCCTGCTGAACACCTTCTCCCTGGCGTTCGTCGGCGGTTTGCCTTTGGCCTACCAGTTGACGCACGAATTCCCGCCCGACTCCCGCAACGAACTGGAAGCCATTCAGATCAGCTGCGTGATCATTTTCTTCGCCGGCATCTTCCAGCTCACCATTTGGGTGGTCGCTCTGTACAACGAGCAGGAAACCCTGCACCCGTACGTGCGGTACGGCGGCCGCGAGCACATATTCATGCTAGCCAAGCTGTCTCTGTACCCCTGCGTAGCTCTGGTGACGTTTTTCCTGACGTGCATTCTGAGTAAATTCAGCGCCCCGATCTTCCACCTGATGGAGATCACGGTGCCTTTCGCTTTTCTCGTGCTGAGGCTGTTGGTGCGCGTCGGGCTCGCATCGCTACGACTGATCTTCTGTCCCGATCGGCCCGACCAGCGGGGCGTCGTGGAGGAGGACGACGACGAGACGAGAGTGCCGTTCAACGCTTTAGTCACCTAGCTAGCTTGAAGGGAATTAGCGACGGAAACGAAACCAAAATATCCCACTAGCTAACGGAGCGGTTAGGCGTTGCTGCTAAAATGCTCGGCCTCAGAAAGAGTTACTGTCAGGGACTGAATTAGGAATCGCATGAAGAAGAAGAATCAACAAAATGGGATTGGCAAGACGTCACATGTTGAGGGAGAAGAGTAGAGACAGCAGGACACCGACAGCTAACGCCTATCCATTCATTTATTCCTATAAACGACTACTTGAATATACTTTTGATTTGCAAATAATCAACGATCATCTTCAGGCACTTAAAGATTTGAAATGAATCGCTTTGATTTTAAAGCTCACGTCAGGAAGTAGCAAAGGGTCAACAATTTTAACTATTTCCTGTTTTCAGGTGTGGCTTTGATTCCTGTAACGTAGCTCGTCAGTTAGCAGATCATAGAACAGGAAAAACAGGCTTTTAAAAAAAATATATATATATAGTCCGTCCACTTATTCATTATTTCTTTAACCTCCTGTTAACCCAGAGGCAATTTGCTTAACATGTTCAGACATGTTGCAGAAAAACACTGCTGAAGTATTTAAATACTTTGTGTGTGAGAAGGAAGGTTTGGTTGTCTCAAGTTCGTCTCCTTTCAGACTCGACCAGTTAGCGACTAACAGGGTTCAAGTCTGTAGCGTTTGCACTTTAAACATTAAAACAAACGGGTACGGCCATAAAATTGTAGATTGCACTGTTTTAAAATATTTTGATTCAGATACGTCCTTCAGATCGCCCTGAGAGGCAAGAGGGGGAGTATAGAAAGTCTGATCTACATAGTTTAACAGGTTAAAAGATAATCTATGTTCCTGAACATTTTTTGTTGTCATCTGTGAAACAGGTGTGGGGGGGTGTATGTTTATTATTGTAATTCTCATTTCGGCCACAAGAGGCTGAACTTGAGTTTAATATACGTCACTTGCTAACACACAAAGTAATTTTGTGTGAAATGTAAACTTACCTGGAAGATATCATGGATGCGTTTAGTCTTATTTAGAACATTAGTGTCATGTTTCAACCTCTTGTGGCCAAAATGAGTATTACAACAACAAATTACCCCGAGAAAAAAAACATTTTTCACTGAAGAATTTAGAAAGATTAATCTGGCAAAACACTTTTTCACCTGTTCTTCAGTCATAACCACAGGAGAGAAAACAATTCAGATCAGAATTAGATTATTTTTTTTTTTCACACTTGCCTCTCCGGGCTTCCGTAGTCTTTTGTGTATTTTCACTAGCATGTAACATTACCGTTTTTAGTTAAGTCACTGTTTTATTTCTATTCCTGCTGTTATCCTTTAATAGGACCACTGTGCATTTAAATGACCCCAGAAATTGTATGTTTAAAAAGGGATAGATTTTGCATGGCTGTTAAGTTTCAATGATAATGATTTCAGGATTTCAGGATTTCCGTCTTTAAAAAGTTACGCCAACTTAATGTTATGACATGATATTAAGATCAGAATGAATAATTTCATTGTTTTATATTTCTACGGAGAGGTTTGTAAAATCAGGTGAAGGAGATTTCTCCAGAAGGGGTCACTGTTGTTTCTCCTGAAGCGACCGTCGTCACCGTGACGACGACGTACGTCTGTGTGTTTGATACCGACTCCAATCTGAGACGCACTTTAATGGAAACCTGTCAGGTGATGGAGAAGGTTACACATAATTGGACACGTTATATTTCTGACATTTTTTATCTTGTTTGTCACGTTTTTCTTTCTGTTGATGAATTAACAGCAGCCTCTATGGAAGCCCATTGCCGCCACTGTGATGAAAAAAATAAGATCCTGTAAGTCATAATTATGACTTACAGGATCTTTTTTTTCACAGTGGCGGCAATGGGCTTCCATAGCATCGGCTTTGGTTGATTTGAATTGGAAAGAAAAATAAACAAAAATATTGTCTGACATTTTCACCGAGTATAACTCACCTGTATTATGTTTTTTTTTTTTTTACACCATATTTTCCAAGTTGTGAGACAAATTAACCTCATGAATCACAACCCCTGTCTTGTTGAGGCCAGTTGACAATGTTTAGTTGTCCGTTTTGTAAACGCTGCATTTGCTCTTTCACATTGTGCAAAATCTTTTTTATTTAAAAATGTTTTCATGTCAAATCAAAAACTGCTCAGCTTTGTTTGGTGAATAAATCTGAAGTTGTTCCTTCGGTGCGACTTGTCTCCGTCTTGTCGTTCGGAAACGTAGTGAACAAAATGCACAAGATTTTAAAAGAAAAAAAAACTTTATTCACCTCCGTACAGTAAACGGCTTCACAATATCCCTAAGAAGATATCAATATGTGGTTTATACATGACTTTGTATTGCCCCTTTATAGCAAAATACTTCCTCAGTATCACGCTTTGTCTTATTCACTCCAAAAGCTATCGATTTTCATTGGAAAACTTTTCTGCTCAAAGCAAATAAAACAACATAAAATAAAATAAAATAAAATATGCGCAAAAGGATAAATTAAAAAAGACAAGTGACCAAACATCTGACATTTGGGCAACTAAAACCGTTTTCTTTCCCGTGTTGACGTTTGAAGTGTTTTACCTTCACAATGCGAGTAAAAATATAAATTAGTCCACAACAACAACTTTGATCTATTTCTGTAAATCTGTGGAGTCTCAAGTGGGCCAATGGAATAATACACATTTATTTTAATAATTATTAATGATAAATACTAATAATATTTATCAGTGACAAAATACTTGTGTTACTCTGTTTGCATTTGTATCTTCTCACTAGAGCTGAAACAATAAGTCGAGTATTTTAATAATCAGTTAATGGAGTCATTTATCCATAAAAAAAAAGAAAAAAACTGGGTGTAAAGATTGAAAAGGATTTAAACTAAATTAAAATGCAAGCGTTCATTAAACGAAAATTAAATGTTTAAACGTTAAAATGTTTCTTCTCTTTCAAAAAGTTTAAAAAATTTGGAATCACTGAAATGTAAACTTTTTAAACCACTTGATAGTGTTTTAATTTACTGAGTGATTCAACCGCCAATAACAGCTGAATTATTCCAGAGGCACACTTAAGACTACATATAAAACAATATATATATCTATATATATATATCTATCTATATATATATATATATATATATATATATATAGATAGATATATATATATATATAGATATAGATATAGATATATATAGATTTATATAGATATCTATATATGTATAGATATTTAGATATCTATATATAGATATAGATGTGTGTGTGTTTATAGATTCATACAGTACAATAATGCTGGTCCCAGAAATCCACCCAGCAAAAAAAACACACCCTCAAGTATACGTCTACGAGGAAAACATGAAGAGAACAAACCGGACAAATAAATTATAACATCGTCTTCGTCCCAACGACCGAAGGAAGCGAACAGAGCGGAGTGAGACCCCGTGGCAGAGGCCACAGATGCAAATGTTCCTCCTCCAGTCTGCAGCCCAGATCCAACCCCCCCCCTCCCACACACACACACACACCCACACCCAGCCCCCCCCCCCCTTGTATTTTTCAGAAACAACAAGAGAGGACGTCTGAGGGAGGCGATGGTTTGGATCTGGGCCCCGGAGCTTGTTGCAATAACGGAAGGAAATCAGTGTTAAATCAGACAGTGCTTTGGTAAACGCCCCCCACCCCCCTACGTCCCCCCTACGTCCCCCCCCCCCTCCCCCCGGTCCGGTGCCTCGTATCGCACCTCCTCCGTCACACCAGTGGTGGTCATGTGATTAATCATGAATGCCACGGGGGGGTTTTCCTGCAGGATTCGACGACCCAACCCACGTTCTGAGGAGTCAAACTGCAACTTGCATACGATATTGCTCATAAAACCGGCGCCCATCAGATACTTATGTATACTTATACGCGTGTGTGTGTGTGTAAACACAGTACTACACCGTGCACATATTGTACAGTACACAGGCTGAAAAACGTACTCGGGTCTTTATAAAGCAAACTACATTCAAAACATAATAATTTAACAGTGACGTAATGCATAAGAAGTATTTAAAATAGCAAGATTTGTTTTGTTTTTTTTAAACAGTTTCACAAACAATGAGTCAGAGGATGTGGGAACCTTTGGAGTGGTTTGATCCACCCCCCCCCCCCACCCCCCTCGGCCCCCCCACCCCGATCTAACCGCTACAGTGCAACTGAAATCATTGGTTAAATTGATAAAAGGAAGCACAGTCTTTTAATTTGTTTTTTAAAGGAATAATTCACCATTTTGGGAAATATGTTTCTCCGTCCGAGAGCTGGCTCACGTTTGTACGTACGTGCTTTTTTTTTTTTTTTTTTGACGCAGACTGATTTATAACCCAGAAACTTACGAGCACATCTCTGGTAAAGATTACAGATTTAAAGTGCTGCGTTTGCATGATTCCTTTGTGGAGAATTAAATCGACTCATCGATTAGTCGAAAGAATGTCAGTCGTCTCAGTCGAGGATTTCTCTAGAAACGTCGGCATATTAGTGTCATTGTAGGTAAATAATATTATTATTAATTAATTAATTAATTAATTAATTAATTAATTAATATATTAAGGAGTTGGGGACGGGGTGTTATATTCGGAGAAAAACTAAAAAAAATATTAATTTAATACATTTATTTCCTCGACTTCATAATCTAAGAATAAATCACATTTTTCTTTGGCGATATAGGACTTTTTATAAACTATTATTACTTAATAATAACTTAAATTCGTTAAATTATTTCTTTTTGTAAATTTACTACTTTAATCTCAGAGAATATTGAGGTTTTCTTACCTCAAAAATTAACAACTTTAATCTTGGAAATTTTGAGTTTTACCCCTGAATATTACCCCCCCCGTCCCCCATCCACTGTGACTTAAAATAAATGTTTTTTTATTTTTTTTCAACGCAATTGTAGCCAAGTTAAATAAACCTCGACCGCCACATTAACCAACCTCCACAACGGATCATCGGTCGTTGACGGGACGCCGACGTTACCGCGGCAACAACTCAACTGTGGAGAAGAATGGACGATAAGAGACCGATCGACAACTCTGAATTACTTGATTATTATAAATTATTATGTCATTTTACTGGGACTCCTCAATCTCAAGCGTGGCAACAAAAAAGACAGAAAGGACAGAGAAATATTAAATATGTATAAAATAAAGATTTGGCGTCTGAGAGTCCAAATCTTTATGCGTTTCACCTCCCGGCTCCGGTTGGTATCGATCCTCTAAACGAACTCCCGGCGAGAAGAAGCAGATTTTCCAAACGTCAAAGTATTCCTTTAAATTCTTTAAGTTCACCCAGCAACACCCTCTAAATCAGCAGCAACCTCAAATCTACATCCCGACCTCATAAAAATCTAAATTGTTCATGCTGAAGGCAAACTACAAATGAGTTACATCTCTATTTTTGCATATCATTTCTCATAGCAGCCCCCCCACCCCCCCCCTCCCCTCCCCAGTAGGTCACACAAGTAGTTATATTATCTATTAGGTATTCTGTTCAGCTAAATATGTTCAGTATATTTATGTACAGTACATTAACTCGAGTGCTGAAGCTCTAGTTTCTGCGTTTACATGCCTACGGTCAACCTGCGCTGACTTTACTTGTGCGAGTTATTTTAGATTCAGACAGAAACCTAAAAGCTAAAAAGTTTCACGCCGTGGAAGAAGAGAATAAACATGGCTTTGTTGAGCAGAAGCCCGACACAGGACTTGCGTACATGCTACATGTTTCGTTATGCAGTGAGGTTAGGACCGTTAAATAGGAGCGTAGTGTACAAAACAGTGTCTACAGTATTCGGACAACCCTGCTGCATCATTGCTCCCCCCCCCCCCCCTTCCCCCTCCCCCAGAGAGACAAATCTCAACAGTCTCGTTTGCGGTAGCTCGAGTCCTCGTGCGCGACACTTGGGGCCCAGTTCATGCCGGTAAAAGCTTCTTTAAAAACCGCTTGTTCAGCTAAAGTCAGTGCAATGTTCGCCGTCCACACAAAAAAGGGAAAGCGCACGTCCGCCGTCCGCCGAGCGCTCCGGAGTCCCACGACACGTTTCAGCTTCAGCCCGTCGGCCTGCAGGACGGGGGACGGCCCGTTCGCTCGGGAAGCGCGTTGGAGTTTATGTGCCGGTCCAAGTGGAAAGCAACGAAGCCGTCATGTTGTTTTGTTGTTGTTGTTGTTGTCTGTATTGTGTTTTTATTTTGTGGTTTTTTTTTTTTTTTTTTTACTACCAGGTTATCCCACGTAGTCCGGAGAGTCACAGATTTTGAGCTGGTTGGAAGTCGAATGAAAAGCCGGCGCTCTGAGATCACGGGCCATACTTTAAGAGTGTCTGTGTGTCTGTGTGTGTACATGCTTACACAAAATCACACACAGACACACACACAGACACACACTCTCTCTCCAGTCGGCAGCCTTTTCAGTGAGCCTGGGCAGGGGGGAGCATGCCCCGCTCTCTCAGGTGGGAGTGCAGAGTGTGGAAAATGCCGAGCTGCTGTTCGGGCTGAAGCATCAACAGCTGCTGCAGCACTTTGCTGGGGTTCGGTCCCCTGCAAGACAACAGCACATGAGACCACAGCGGAAACACTCCAGTGGACACAAGCTTCATTTTATGGCCACAAACTGGAAACAAAGAAATGATGTATATTCTAAAAAAAAAAAAAAAAAAAAGAAAAAGACTATATATATAATTTTTAAATAAATATATATATATACACATATACATATATATATATACACACACACATTTATATATATATATAAATTTATATATATATACATACATTTATATATATATATATATAAATTTATATATATATACAAAGAGTGAGAGAAGGTCCTGTAAAATGTAAGTTGTGTAATAGTCAATGTCTTATTATTAACTTATTGTTGAATAAAGTTTTTCCATGACAGAGAAAGTTAGTGTGCGTTGTCAATTATAGTTTTTAGAAAGACAGAAAAAAAAAACGGAATCTGCACGTCGAGACATATAAAAATATTGGAATCGGCTGAGAAAACTGCAATCGGTGCATTTCCATTTTGAATGACCGTAAGGAACCAGAAACGAGCCTCCAGTCCTCCTCTTACCTGATGAAGCTGGCTATGTAAACGTGCGTGAAGGTGGCCATCAGGTACTGACAGTCGAATCGATCCATGATGCCGCCGTGGCCGGGGATGGTGTTGGCAAAGTCCTGCGGGAAAGCGGAGACCAGAGGGCGTCACTACACGAGAACTCAGGCACAAGGAGGGGCGTCACGCGTCTACGCGCTTATCAGAGTACGACTCCACCTCACGGTCGCCTTCCCTGGTCGTGTCAAACCCATGAGGCGTCACTAGGTGGAGATGTGAGTACACAAACATCCACCGGCTCAGGATTCCTGTCACTTTAAGGGGAAATCTGTTCACAGTCGAAGTGGTCCAACCGGTTTGCGCCATGCCTTCCTTCTCCTAACCGCTCGAGGCCAACACAATAAAGAGACCGAACAGAGGGCAGCTCCTTACTTTGATTTTGAAGGCTCGCTTGAAGCCGCTGGCAAAGAAGCCGCCGAAAGGCCCGATGAGAGAACCGAAGGACGAGAGGAAGACGCTGTGGATCTGGAACGGGTACAGGGTCACCGTTTTCTGTCGGAGACGAGGAGAAACATTAACAAACGGGATTTTAATGAACAGCAACGAGGCTCATTTCAATCTTCTCTCTCTCTCCAGATACGACGCAGACCGGAGTCTCTGCAACGGATTTACAGTGATTTTAGTCGTTGTGTTGAACAGAAGCTTGGATATTAAAGAACTTTATACATAAACAATCTACATATATATATATATATATATATATATATATATATATACACACACACATAACAACTAATTAGGAATAAAGCAGTGGTTTGGTGAAATAAAATGTTCCATTAAAAGGTATAGTTGGCTGTTTTGAGGTGAGGTTGTACGAGGTTCTTCTCCATAGTCAGTGTTTTGTTAAGGATACCCAATACATAATACAAAAAAATACAAAAAGAAAAAA
>JACSYO010000010.1:17500-32500 GCA_016806645.1 Ophiodon elongatus | reverse complement strand
ATCACTTATTAAAATCCCCTATTTACTGCTTTTCTTTGACTATTGTTGTTATTATATTTTATCAATAGCTGCATCTTATTCCTTAGTTTGTTCATATCGTATCAGTAGCTTTTATTGTTTTATCAGAGTTTACATTTGTAGCCTGTTGTTGGGCCTCTGTTGAGGTTCTGGTGTTTTATGGCTGTACTTTTGCTGCTTTGGCTGTTAAAGCACTTTGTAAACTCTGTTCTTAAAAAGGTGCTGTATAAATAAAAGTTATTATCATCGTTATTATGTCGGGCTGAGAAAAGTCCACTATGGACTGAGACGTGTGCAAAGTCTTTACAGTGTATAATAAACCAAACGGAACATTTTAAAAATGCCTTTAGTTCTCGAGTCCTCCTTCGCTGCACCGAACTACAGCGACGACACCGTTTCTGAAGCACCTCGCTCACACGCCTGGTGTTTCTGTCCCGGGTGTTGTCGTCACTAACCAACCAACACCCACGCCAACACATCTGTGTGCGATGAGCTACAATCAAACTCGCCCAGAATCCTCCATTTAGCTCCCAGAATGACGGCGCTGCAGTGTGAACCTGATCTGTTATCTAACTTCTCCACCAGGAGATTTTAATTCTGTACCGACATGAATATAGAATTCATTTTAAAAACACCAATAAACCTAATCATCAGCAGTGTAAAATACACGCAACACACACACACACACACACACACACACACACACACACACACACCGGTATGATTCATTGCGTTATTAGAAGAAACTTTCTTATTAATTCCCACTTGTTTTGACACATCATTAGTATGCCGAGTATCTTCATAAAGGCCACAGCTTTATGGTTTTATGGCACATCCGGCTGCAGTTTACCAGCGCAATAAACGGCTCTGAGCTCTGAAGGAAAAGAGCAGATGAGTTCACATCGTTGTAAATCAGTTTGTAAACTCCTGAGTTTATACTGAAACGCTCCCTGAGGTCTACGTTTTTACTTTGTTACATTTCCTCCCCAGTAATGGGATTCCTGTTTGGAGCAATCTATTCCACCTCCGAAGAAAACGTGAGTGGAAGCATAGGGGCCAAAGAGCGTCTGTGTGTGTGTGTGTGTGTGTGTGTGTGTGTGTGTGTGTGTGTGTGTGTGTGTGTGTGTGTTTCGAGATACTGCGGTACTTTTATTGTGGCCGTGGAGGCGAGACCCACCTGCGAGGTACAAGGCGAAGGAGATGAAGCGGTGATAGCGAGCCAGGAACTGCAGAGGCTCCTCCCTCTGCACCAGAGCCCCAAAGTAATCCGCAACCGTTTCCCCATAGAAGAAGTAGTTGACGCAAATCAGGAAGTACCTGAGGCAATAAAACAGAAAGCATTAGATTTTCTTTTTTATAATTTCCTTCAGAAATAAGGAAAAATGTTGTCACCCTCTCAGAAAAGAAAAAGGTTCCAAAAGGTGTTTTGTTTCTGAGGAGAAACCATTTGCTTCAGAACAAAACCTCAGTGCAGGCCTTTACGAACCGGGGTACGACACGTAAACAACAACAAAACACTAAATACTCGTAGTATAGTCTGAGTTAAACTCAGCTACTGCAAGACACTTCATGGAGTTTCCTTTGAAGTGAAATGCTCGGAGAGAATTTGAGAGTGTTTCTGTTGAGGGCTTTTATTGTGAAAGGTAAAAATGGAAGGAGTAGATCGTCAAGGTTGAAAGGAGTAATAAAGTTTGCCCTCGTGGTTTGAACTACGGAGCCTCCGTGTTGTAAACTATAGTGAACCTTTACTTGCTGCCTTTTGCTGTGTTCCAGGTGGAAACCTTTATGAAAGCTTCTTTTAGGACCAACAACAAGGGTTCTCCCTACGGGGACGAGCCGGAGAACCCGACGTGGTTCCAGTTAGCACCTTCATTTCTCAGAGCGCGTACTTTGTGCGTGTGTGTCAATGAATGTCTACCTGTGTTTCATGCCCGCTGTACATTGACCTCCTGTGTGTGTGTGTGTGTGTGTGTGTGTGTGTGTGTGTGTGTGTGTGTGTGTGTGTGTGTGTGTGTGTGTTATGGAGAAAGGCCTTACAGAAATTCAATAAGCCTTCATCTGCTTCCAACAAGACAGTGACCTTTGCTCCTGGCTGCGCTGAGGTCACATACTCTGTCTGTGTGTGTGTGTGTGTGTGTGTGTGTGTGTGTGTGTGTGTGTGTGTCACAGAAATAGGAGCAACTCATATTCAGAGTGAATACCTGCAGCTGAAGCCGGCCTGAGTCAGCGTTTCCCTGCAGGACCAGGGGAGTTAAACGGACTGCGGCTGCCAGAAGACGTGACGAAGTGCCGCCTTTAAAAAGGGGAAGCTCTGCCCGTTTGTGGCTTTTTAAATGGCTTTACATATCATTACGCCATAAAGACGGCCTGGAATGAATACAGACCTAAACGCCAGGTGGCTTGGGGTCCTGAAACCGTCCCAAGTGAGAAATACTGCAGAGTTAAAGGAGTATTTGGGGCCATTCTTGGCGTAATTCCTCCGTACTGTATTCTGACTCATGTACAGTAAATATCTCCCAATGTCCAATTCCAGCGTTACGCTGGACGAGCATAAATAAATAAATAAATATGGATGTACAATCTGTAGTTTGGACAGCAGCTCTGGAGAGATGTTAAACACTATTATTTTGTATTAAACACCAACACTGTAATGATACAAAAAGCTGGCTGAAAAATTGTTTTCTTTTTCTTCCGTTCATAATCCATCTCCAGATTATCTGCTGTGAAATCAACATTCTCCTCACCAGCTCAGCGTCCTGAACCAGGGCAGCTCATAGGAGTGGTAAACTCTGTAGCCGATGGTGATGATTTCTTGGAAGCACTTGATTTGGACGGTCATGACCTACGTCAGAAAATATGACAAGAAAGAGAGTCAGTACTTCAGGATGTTTGACCCGCGACAGCTGCAGGATCAAAGCCTCGTCCCTTACCACCAGTATTAGAGTGACGGGTCCCATGTAGATGATGAGGAAGAAGCCGGAAATCATGGCTAGAGACAGAACCCCTCGTATCCAGTAGTTCTTCCATCTGTGGAGGAAGGAAACTTTGAATTACCGCCTTCTCAACATTACATGAATATTTCATTAAATTCATTCATACTTCATTTGAGTTTTCAATCAAAGTGAGATAAGGAGTCAAAAATACGACGCGGATATATACGATTCGCTGTCTGGCTCCATCTCTAGGTTTCCATTTAGAAAAACATGAAATTCAACATTAAAGCCATGAAATTATAATAGTAGAGCTTTTGAATTTACAGGGCTGACGTGCTTGTTTATAATCAGCCGACTCGTGGAGTTAAAGGGCCGGTTGGTGAAAGAGAGGAAGCATCGAGACTGTGGTTGAAGCATTTCTCAATGGCTGTCGGGAAAGAACACGCTCTCTGGTCACATTACCGCTTTTATCACGGTACTGATGCTCAGCCTTTAGAGGTCAGCTACAGTCATTAGTATGTTCTCTTTCAGAGTCAGGGCCCTGTTTAAAGGGTCTAAAGCACATGTTCTCAAGCAGCGGGTCCCAACCTGAGCAGCTGACCTCAACAAACGTGTTTTTATTAAATCAACTTACTTCATGAAAGTCTGTAGGGATTTTACTTTTGGATTTCAGTCAGAAATACTGACCTTTATCCGACACTACGCACAAATACCAGGTTTAAACAGAGAGTCTCTCTCTCTCTCTCTCTCTCTCTCTCTCTCTCTCTCTCTCTCTCTCTCTGAAGTCAAACTGTTGTTAAGATGTCGGCCCTGTTATCGGCCCAGAGCGTTGTGTTTGTTGGACCTGCAGGAATGCACTCCCGTCTTTGTTTTGTTCGTCAGGTTTTTCTTGTGTCTGAAATGTGCTACAACTGCATTTCGCCGTGTTGCACAATGACACCAAATGATCCTTGAATCCGAGCCATGAGGCCTACTTGTACGTAAGCCTCTGACCCCCCAACAACAGATAGTTGTACCAGTACTACCTGGGACACTGGCACGGATAATAATATGTGGAATGAGGCCTCGTCTGTCGCGGCTCTGCTGCCGGGAGGCAAACCGCCTGAGAGCGGAAACAAAAGAAGAGGAAACGGCCAAAAAGCTGCACAGGAGCCAAACGGGGCAGAGAGCCTGCGTATGAATGGAGAAGAAAAACAGCAGCATCATGAAAAAAAAAGGCAGCTGCTGCTGCTGCTGCTGCTGCTGTTTCCTCTCAGCAGCACGGTGGGCTCTCTGATCATCACATCATCACTCTCCCTCCCTCCTCCCTCCCTCCCTTCCCCTTCACGTCCATTCATCCATTCATCCCTCACTCTGCTGTGTCATCCTCCTGCTCACCTCTACTACATCTCCTCTCCTTCTTCTTCACCCCCCCCTCCTCCTCCTCCTCCTCCTCCTCCTCCTCTCTCTCTCTCTCTCTCTCTGCAGTCTGTTCACCCACATGACACTCAGGATTAGTGCTTGCCTCCTTGTGAGCCTTTAAGCCCTGTGACCTGGCCGCCACTTATTGGTCACACCCTCCTCTCCTCAGGGACCTCGTTCTCTTGTGTTCCGGGTGCTGCCGACAGAACAGACCTGCTTGTTTCCACGTTTCAAGAACGTAAACTGCACAATTATTGGTCTTTTAATGATTTGTTTGTGTAAAGTTTTAACTCCAGCCTTCCCAGACATTACTTTGTTGCGTCTATTTTAACAGCCTTCTCCTAACTGCGCCATATAACTCCAGAAATGTAGTTTATTAATAAATAATGAAAAGGAAAGGGTCAATTATTTTGTTTATAAAAAGAGAAAAAACATTTTATTTTTCCAGATATAAGTTGAAGTAGCCTAAGAGAATAATACCACTGCAACTTTTCTTAAATTGAAGCTACTACCAGCCGTCAAAGACACACCAATATATGAATATATTGTTTTTGCTGGCTGCTTCGTTGAGAACAAAGCAGGACACCAAACCCTACGAGTCAACCAACAACCCGAGTACCAACAATGCTTAACAGAACAGGTTGCCAGCACACCTTTTTTTTTTTTAAGAACTTGACATTCAGTTGCATAAGAAATACTTGAATACATTAAAGTATGAGGATTCAACGATGAACCGCAGGCGTGTCAGCTGAGAGAAACTGGATTTCCTTCTCCCTTCCTCGGGCCTCACCGGCTGAGTCGTCTTAAAACCTACGAGCCAGTTTTACCACAAACGACATCAAACTATGTGACTGCTCGTGTTTACAAAGACGCGATCATCGTGGGGTCGGAGCCCAACTCGCCTCTCTTGCTGTACTGCTGTTAATCTGATCAAAAGCTGAGAAACACTGGACAAAGCTTCTTCTGAACGACTACGCAAGTCACAAACGTTTCCTCCTCCGCCGCGTTGACAGACATCTCTGCAGGATCTATTCTCCGGTCCACTTAACCTACATGCAGAGGGGAGCCATCACTCACTCTGTCGGGTTGCCTCCCGATAGGAGGGGGAGGGAGGGGGGGAGGGGGGGGGGCGGCTGTTCGTTACAGCCAAATGACGGCGGAGCAAGATGCTTATTTGGGTCACGGTACATAAAGGTCAGAGAGTCGGTCTGACTCGCATGTTCTACGTCCAGAGAAACCAGGAACTGGAGCATGTTGGCCTACTTAACTTGTGATCTAAGAAATGTAAGATTTTTAAATAATGCATGCAAATAAAAATCACACTTTTACTCTTATTTGGGGCTCCTGGTTTCATGTTCAGTTAATTAGTTTTTCTGCCTGTCTTTGAGCTTACTAAGTGCCGATTGTTAACAGATCCTTGATCTTGCCACTCAACAGAGGAGCAGAATCAAACACAGGGTGCACCGGAGGAGCAAACAACATCTGCCGGCATCCATCTCTAATGAGTGTGTGTGTGTGTGTGTGTACCTGGGCGGCAGGCCCTCCAGAGCCTTGTTCAGGTACTGTGGAGTGTTGTCGGTGTCTGCTGTGGAGAGGGGAACATCTGGAGTGTCTGCTTTGGAGTCGCCGTCGCATTCTCCGTCCGCGTCGCCTTGCAGGCCCAGCCTGTCATCGCCATCGGTCTCCTGTCAGCACACACACACACACACACACACACACACACACACACACACACACACACACACACACACACACACACACACACACACACACACACACACAGAGAGAGAGATTCAAATACTGGCTTAAGATAGTGAGCGTTCACGTGACGCACAGGTAAGAACAAGATGGAGGGAGACGCTCCCGAGATGCAAATGACGAGTTAATGCCGAGGTAGTCAAATGGAGTCCAGTCTGAACCGGGAAGAGGAGTCTCCCCAGTCTGGCTGGGGTCCACGTGGATCTGTGAGTGAATGTGGAGGAGACTTTTTACACAGGAGGCCGCCTGCTGTGACTCAAAAGCGCCACACTTCTTCCAACGAGACGCGATGTGAGCGGGTATCAGATCGTTGTAGCTTTTCCACCAGGAACCGGCCGTCAGGCAAAGCGACGCGTTGTTTATTTGTTGAACTGAAACTATTTTTCACGCCCCGAGTTTCGCACACCGGCTCCAACTCCAGAAAAAAAAATGTCATTGGTCAAAAATCGACGCCGGAAATAACTGACAGTTAATCAATATCACTTTTAGTAAAATCTATAAGAATATATAAAAACATCACAATGTACAAAAATAAAAAAAAAAATTAGAATTCCAGCTGATTAAATTATAAAAAAAAATGTTATTACGTCATGAATAGATATCTTTGAAAATTGCTTTTTTCAGAGGGAGAAAATAAAAAAGGCAAATCCCCTGTCCTCTCTCGCTGTATGTTAGTGTGTGTGTGTGTGTGTGTGTGTGTGTGTGTGTGTGTGTGTGTCTTTATCATGCTAAATAATATCTGCTAGATAAAGACAGAGGGTCACACAGATGTAGGATTCGATGTCTATATTTCCTGTTTGTAACAAACAGGCGTAAAATTCCACACCAAAGCCATGAAATCATAATAGTAGAGCCTCTGAATCTGACGTGCGTCTTCATGATCAGCTGACTCGTGGAGTTAAAGAGGAAGCATTGCGGTTGAGGAAAGAAGAGGGTCATAGTGACTCGTTTAGAACACATTTTTAGCCTTTATATAATATGAGCTACAATCTTTAGTATGCTATGTTCTTTAAAAACTCTTTCACTTTCACATCCGACCCAACTACCAGATGCAAGTTTGAGCTGAACGGCTTTCTTTTTTTTTTTATTTCTTTTTTGAAGTATGTTAAAGTGCATCGTCCACATCTCTCTCGCAGAAGCACGAGTCCAGAACACAGACGCTACTTCCTGAAGAGAGACATCCGGCTCACGAGCAGAGGAAACCGTTTCAGACTTTTTTTTTCCTGCGCGAAAAGAAACCGAATTTGATGAACCGAAAAATTATTTACAGCCTTCTCAAACATTTTACATTTAAAAAGAACATTAAGACATTTTAAGAGAACAGACTGCGACAAATACCTGGTGATTTCCTTTCATCACCCTCACCCCGTAGATTAACTTCATCTAGAACAAAGGCTTGATAACTACAAACACTACTAGTTATTACTTTTATCAAATTAAGACCACTGCATGAAATATGACAAAAAGGCAGTTATTGTTTGTTTTTCTATTAAATTTAGCTGCATTTAGCTTCAACTGCAGGCATTTCTTCCCTTTCCGCCCTTTGATGCAACCATCGTACAATATGTTTATAATTAAGAGACATATTCCCACATCATGAACAAATGTTTCTTCTTTGATTCACATTGCTGCAGATCTGAGAAACTTTTATTTATTTTTTTACTTTCCAACGGCATCGTCCTTCTAGTAAGTATTAATCATGCTCATATGTTCATCTAGTGACCTGCACTGAAATATATATTTAAAAAAAAAAGGGAATCAGAACATAATAATTGGAAATACTCCATATTTAAACCAAACCAACTCCTCAACAGAGCCCATAAAAGGAGGACGCTTGAAGCTGGAGGATTAGTGGCGGAGCGTGACGGAGCTGAAAGTCTACACCGGGCGTCTGCAGGTCAACAGTCTGCTGCCGCGAGGCAAACTTCTTCTTATTGGAGTTATGAATCTTTAATCTGGATCCAGACCCGGGAAACCGACGCCGCGTCTGTTCTGTGTCCACGACGCAGACGCGTTCGTCATCATTAGGTGCGAAATTAAATCAGAGTCCACCATCTGATTGAGTGACATTCATTATGGTAATTGTTTCACTTTAATGGTCATTATTTGAGGTCATTAATGTATTAAAGTACAATGTTTAGGATGTTGCACCTCTTTGTTTTACCTGAAATAAAAACTTCCAGAAGCTGCAGGTGTTTCAGAGTTTACAGCAAACAAGGTCCTCGTAAGTAGAAGTTAGCACATGCATCAGATTACAAAGAGGAACAGACAAAAACTGGGATTCACCACCGCAGACCTAAAAATACAATTCAAAACAAATGGGTGAACTACATCTATTGTCTCTCAGAAATGTGCAGTTTAAAGTTCAAAGGGCTGGGCGATGAATCAAGACGATCATTTATCATCTTTCAAAAGGAATCGTATTGATATATCATGAGACAACGAGCACAATGACTCAAATCCGTCAGAAAATCTAATTATTTTGAGCTAAAGCTCTTAATTAACTGAGAAAAGACTCTGTACTTTATTTGTCAAGTATTTAATTCACCACAGAGTATAAAAAAAAAAAACACGTGGTTATATCATGCAGACTACTTATTTATTGGATTACCAGAAAACCAGATGCCCTATCGTGATTAGAGATATGGAATTAACTATATGAAAAATCGGGATAAAAGGTTTTTGCCATATCGCCCGGAGCAAAGATAGAAAGAATGAGCTCTAGGTGTAAAATAAATAACTTTATGATCGGCTGTATGAATACACAACACAAACAATCACAGTTTGCTCCACGTGGAGGACAGAAGGCCCAAACAGACAACAGGACGCAGCATTAGCGTGGACGCGGCCTCAGACACTCTGACACCATTAATAAGTCAGCAAAGTGACATCCTAGAAATGAAGCCAGACACTTCCGTTGGCGAGTTCACGCCCGTGAGCGTCTGTCGTGTAACAAAGCAGCGGGCGGAGGAGATGCTTTCTTTTTTTTTTTGCCCAAAAGAGGATATTTTTAAAGCCGAGCTCTCTCACACCACATGTGGGAGATTAAGTTCCCCTTTCTGCACTTGAGAGGCTCGCTGATGCTCCTGGACCTTTTTACTTTTTTCCCCTCTTTCCCTTTCATGGCTGCTTTCACTCGGACGTGGCTAAATATGGTCAGTGGGAGCACCGGGGAGCTTTTCCTTTCAGAAACAAAGAAAAAAGAAAAAGAAGAAGAAGAAGAAGAAGAGGTCTCTGGCTCTCAGACAGGTGTCGTAATTATCCGGGAAAGAAGAGGTCGAGGCGGAGGAGGGTCACCTGGGTTGGTGTCGCAGCTCAGGAGATTTCCTACTCGGGTTCTTAATGAGGTTGCAAAGCTGCGGTACAGGATGACCGACGTACATCCCACACTGGCTTTGAAAAGAAGGTCAGCCGGACCAGTCGTCTCCCAGCTTTCTTTTTTAAATAATCAAGGCACTAAATGAACGCCAGACACAAGATAATGCTGAATCTACCAGACAATCGACACATGAATATCATCTGAACACCTGTTTCTGTTCTGATGGTCATAAAAAGAAAGAAAGATGGAGGAAAACGTTGGTGTCCAGATCTTTACGAACAAACTAAACTATGCGTTTGTGGAATGAAGTCGAGCTACAAGCAGCTTCATAATCTGTTCATCTGTCTTTGCTCATGGCCACATGAAAGGAGGTTTTAGAGCCCGGCTTTGTTCCCGTTGGTCATTCGTTGATTTGACTAATCAACGCTTTGGTTGCGATTTTGTGAAGATTTGCTCAGTTTCGTATAATTTTTTAGTGAATGGTTTGGGTTTTCGTTTGTCAGACAAAACAAGCAATTTCAAGACATTTTTCTCATATTTTGTTGTTGACTGAAGTAAGAAAGATGCAACAAAACCAGAGACGGAAGCTCTGACAATGAGAATACTGACGCTCGTGGGTTACACCAAAGTACAGACTAGTATAGTTTTCATTTATGAATCACAAAGTGTTATAAGATGGGTCTGAAGTATTTTCTTACTCTGGTTTCACTGGTCCACAATAACTAGTTTCTGCAACATTCAGCACATTACTTCATACGCACAAATACAGTGTTACGTGCAGCGCGACACGGTATTACGGCTTACTGTGTGAATGAGCCCAAGATTGTTAATTAAAATAACAAACACTGTTAATCTTTTGATAAAGTATGCCAACCGCTGTGTAAATACCTCGCAGACAAACATCAAACAATCCAAGTTATGCTATGCAATCAAACAAAAGTAAATATATATACTGTATATATGCAAATGACAAGGTAGTACAAAATGTAAAACATACTTTGGTGTTTCATGTTTACCTCTCGCTCTAAGATTTGTTTAAACATATTTATTTTACAAAATGTACCAAAACACTGCCAATGAAGACGATCTTGGGTCGATAATGAGAATAAGTATGAAATGGAATATAAATCATACTCTCTAAACCAGAGAAGAGAAATCCGGTTTGTATTGAAATCAAACACTATTACGAAGCCTGTTTACACGATTTTCAATAAATGCTACAAACAACAACGTGTATGTTTGGATGAATGAGAAAAATCAAAACACCAACTAGAAAAGCTTTTGACCCTTTCAGTCCATAAAGAATTCATAAACAGTTACGGTGTTTTCGGTTACTCAAAACACATTTAAACCACTAAAAACAAATTAAATCCTACAACCAAAATGATATCAAACATAACCAAAACATTTAAAATGATCTCTGCGTGGTCTGCTTCCCGATAAACACCTCGATCATCACCAGTAAATACAAGAAGGTCCTCCTCCTCCTCCTCCTCCTCCTCCTCTTTCTTTTCCTCCTCCTCCTCCTCCTCCTCCTCTTTCTTTTCCTCCTCCTCCTCCTCCTCCTCCTCCTCCTCGATAAGTGTCTCCAGTCACGTCCACACAGAGTCAGTGTTCATCTACCTGGCACCAGAAGCACCGCGGCTCCTCACCGGGTCGTTAACGTCTCACTAACCACTAATAAAACTCGATTTATGCTCCATGCAGCCGGCGGCTTGTTAAGTGACGTCGCCAGTGGACACGGGCCTTCGTGGCGGCGGGTTTTTCCAGCCACGCTGGAGACAGGCTGGAGACGGGAGTTTTACATACATTGCCGGTCATAGAATTTGCGGTATGAAAAGGTTTATGAAGTGTAATTTTATAGTTTTGCAATCTTTAAGAAACCGGTGTCATCATCTTTAAAAAGGTGAAATGCTTTTATATAACTGTAGATGTGAGAGTGACAATAAAATGGGTTTTATGGCACGTAGATGGTAAAAAAACAAAACAAACATGCAAATGTTTTGAAACATTACTATGTGCCATAAAACGTGACTCCTCTCACGAGGAGACGCCACGCGTTTAAGTTCTTTAGGAGAAATGATGGACAGATATTGTGTTTGCATCAGGCAGCAACTTCCCATTCTGCTGAGTGAAGTTTTAAGTGTCTTAAAACCTGCATTCTCTCTCCTGACCACCAGGGGGTGACTCCTCTGGTTGTATAGAAGTCAAAGCTTCATGTGTTAAAGCTGCATTCTCTCTCCTGACCACCAGGGGGCGACTCCTCTGGTTGTATAGAAGTCAAAGCTTCATGTTAAAGCTGCATTCTCTCTCCTGACCACCAGGGGGCGACTCCTCTGGTTGTATAGAAGTCTATAGAAAATGACTCTGCTTCTCTCTTGATTTATTCCCTCAGTAAACATTGTAAACATGAGTTTATGATCTCAATCTGTGAGACTCAAGCATGATGTTGATTTAGTAAATTATGAAATAGAATAGACCATAAAGCACAGTATGATTTAGGGGCGGGGCTTATTGTGATTGACAGGTCGCTGTCGCTACCAGAGCCGTATACAGCGTCTCTACGTCACTCCTCTTCATTCCTAATGTAGTAACTGTTCATTGGTTGCAAAAAAAACCCCAACATGGCGACGGCCGTAATCCAAGATGGCGAGATCGCCGAACTCAAGGCTTCAAAACATCAGCCCACAAACCAACGGGTGACGTCACCATGACTACGTCCACTTCTCATCTACAGTCTGTGGTATATTGTTGCCTCGCTCCCATCACTCTAGACAGCAACTGATTTTAAGGTTGCCGTGACTCCGCCCCCTACAGTTTAGGAGAAACCTGCTCGCCGTATAAAAAAGATCCAAATACTGAAAACACGACCGAGACCCGAGGCAGCTGAATCTGAAAAACAGAGCTTATATGGAGGAACAACTTCTGTCTAGAGCGGGAACAATTAGTTTATACATCAAAGAGACGATTGACGGAAAATTAAACATGAACAATTTTGAGAAACTAATAGTCACAAAAGTTATTAAAAAAATAAATCTATTGCTCTACTTATTCTTTTGCTAATATTTGCATGTTATCAGCTCGGGCTTTGGTGAACAGCGATGGTAATGCCTCAATATTTTCAGTCAACATTTTAGGGGCCAAATGGACAAAACAATGGTCTGTGTGTTTTTAGGTTTAGAGGCGGGACAGACGGACCAGCTGCTGCTCCACGAGCATCACATTCTCTCAAAGAGGGTTTTATTAAAAGCGTCTTTCTGCAAAGCGCCACCACGACGCTGGGTTTTGAATCCACACTCGAGGCTCGCGTGGATAAAATCCGAGCGTCTCATTTCATTTAGATAAAACAATGACAACTCTGTGAGGTTATTAACGCTCTAATGCAGCGATTGCAGACAGAAAACTCCAGTATCGCGTTTCAGACATCGAGGGAGAGAGAAGAAACTACAAGAACAGCAGCCATCTTTGTGCATCATTCAAGAGCAGAAAAGAGGATCTGCGAGTGACACGGGGTCACGAACGCAGCACAAACATGGAGCTGAAGCAGCACCGCTGCTGGAAGGAGACGCAGAGCTTCATTACAGAAATCAATATCGAGCCTGAAGGCGATCCATCATTAGTTTTAGAGGGATGTACACTTTGATCTCTTGGTGGCAACTTGTTTAAAGTCAGGGGATCACAAGCACCGGAGGATTAGGGATTTATGTGGAAGATAAAGGCCAGGGTTTAACATTGTTGTTTTGTTTTTTTACTGTGCACGTGGGTAGGAATTACAAGTTGTTTTATTTATTATCAAATAAGAACAGAGACTAGAGAGAATTGTCAAGTTTGATCTTTATCTAAGTGAATGAATCTTGAGTTCGCCCCACATCCTCCAACGCAAACCAACTAAACTTGTTCACCGGGATAATTAAAAACGTTCACTTGCGCTTCAGCTCATGAACTCCCGTCTTTACCCGCCGACATTTTTCTCTCGAGTGCGGCCGATCGGTA
Organism: Ophiodon elongatus; assembly: GCA_016806645.1. Lineage (NCBI taxonomy): Eukaryota > Metazoa > Chordata > Actinopteri > Perciformes > Hexagrammidae > Ophiodon > Ophiodon elongatus. Next base: position 19,078 of record JACSYO010000010.1, on the reverse strand, counting down.
CAGCGGAGACGAGAAGGGAGCGAGGCGGCTCTCCCCTCGGCTACGTCGCTCATCATTTCAGTCACAATTTCGTGACGATCCATCCAGTCGTTGCCGGGAGATTTTCAAGATGACACACCAGCAAAATCCTCCACCATCTATTCTGTCTTTTATTCACAGAGCTCAAAATAAAAAAACACCACATAAACGAACGCAGAGCCCCAACGCAGAGCCCCCAACGCAGAGCCCCCAATGCAGAGCCCCCAACGCAGAGCCCCCAACGCAGAGCCCCCAACGCAGAGCCCCCAATGCAGAGCCCCCAACGCAGAGCCCCCAACGCAGAGCCCCAACGCAGAGCCCCAACGCAGAGCCCAAACGCAGCAAAGGCCCAACGCAGAGCCCCAACGCAGAGCCCCCAATGCAGAGCCCCAACGCAGAGCCCCAACGCAGAGCCCCAACGCAGAGCCCCCAACGCAGAGCCCCCAATGCAGAGCCCCCAACGCAGAGCCCCCAACGCAGAGCCCCCAACGCAGAGCCCCAATGCAGAGCCCCCAACGCAGAGCCCCCAACGCAGAGCCCCAACGCAGAGCCCCAACGCAGAGCCCAAACGCAGAGCCCCCAACGCAGAGCCCCAACAGCCCCGACGCAGAGCCCCCAATGCAGAGCCCCCAATGCAGAGCCCCAACAGCCCCGACGCAGAGCCGTCCAAAGACATTTCTAACGACGCAGAATGAAGCCGTGACCAGCGGAGCGTTAAACGGCCGGCTGCTGCTGGAGGCTTCAGGGACGGCCAGCAGACAGCCCACCAAGGTCAACCGTCACGTGGCGTCTTCAGCGCGCCGCTGACTGTCCCGGCGACAGTGTGCTCGACCACGATGAAGAGAGAGCGGCGGTGTGAAGAGCAGCGGGTCAAGATGGGAATCAAAACACACGGGGATGGTGCGCGTGTGGATGACTAATTAACGAAAGTAAATATTGGCCAAGTAGGCGGCACACATGGACGTGTGAATATACATATCGGTGTGTGTGTGTGTGTGTGTGTGTGTGTGTGTGTGTGTGTGTGTGTGTGTGTGTGATGTCCAAGCCCATAAAACACTCTTCTTTCGTCAGCGCCAAACTTAAATCTGCCTCATGTGAACATGATCTGCTCGGATGTTGTTGCAGTGACACAACAAAGTGCTCCTTGAACCTCACACACACGCACACAAGCACACACACACACACACACACACACACACACACACACACACACACACACCAGGTTGTATCACTCTCTGACTCTCTGGAAAAGACTGTCGGACCAGGAGGCTGCCGTCCAACACGGTGGGGGCGGACAGCAGCACACACACTGCACAACATTGTTCTCGGGGCTTCTCGGGGTGGATCACACTCACAGTTTGCTCCGTCTGGTCTGAATCATGAAAGAAGAATGCGTTCGTTGGGCGCTCACTATTTAATTAAAAGCAATAGAGGCTTCTAAACAGAAGTCACAAGGACTCACAAGTAGTTCATTAACTCGGGGGAGGGTTTGGCTGCTCGGCATCCCGCCAGGTTCAGAGATTTTGGCAGCGGGAAGCCAAAACAAAGCCCGACTCCAGC
>JACSYO010000010.1:0-12500 GCA_016806645.1 Ophiodon elongatus | reverse complement strand
AGAACACATACAAAAATAATATAAAGTTATTAAACATACATATAAAATATATAAAAAATACAAACATACAAAATTAAATGCTCTTCTTTGGTGTGCTGTCTCTGCATCAGTGGTTCAAATACTGTTTATTGGCTGAAATTTACCTAAATTAATTTGCTCGAGAATGTTAGTTAACTGCAATTTCCAGTACTTGCTTTAATTTATGTACTTTATACTTTGACTCCACTACATGCATTAATGGAAGAAGTACTACTCAAAGCAATTATACCAGTGTAGTATTTGTTACAACTAAAAGTTGTCCATTCAAAAACGTACTTGAAAGTAAAACAATTTTAAGTACAAGTATTCGTTGTGAGGAATAGTACTTCTTTAAAAAAATTGCTCCACAGCACCACGATTGTGTTTCAATTTTTCAGATTTATTTTGAAATAGAAGCCACATAACTTCCGGTCTCAGTCTGTTTCTCTAACTTCACACAGGTCTGCTGCTGCGGTGGAGAGACTCTCTCTCTGTCGTTGTATATTTTGTCTATTTCTGTGAATGTACGCGCGCGCGCACGCACGCACGCACGCACGCACACACACACCCTTTACTTCTCTCAAATTAACAATCTGTTTGCCTTAATCTACAAAACATCAGGCGACGCGTCACGAAGACAACGTGCCCTAAAATTGAAGAAGTGAGTCAGTTGTTTTTGGTGGTAAACAGCAATTATTTATTGAAATGAAATTAAAAAGAATAAGTACCAGATCTATTGCATTATTGTAACATTTTGTTTCTGTAAGGGGGGGGGGGGATTACTCTACTGTTGTTTTTACTCTTGTAGGATGTAGTGAACACAAATATACAAGGAACATTCAGCTATCACAGATTGCACACCAGATACTGTAGTAATGCAGTCTAATACAAGACCACCAAAATAAATCCAAGATTTTCTCTTTTTTTTTCTTCTCCTTCTTCATCATTTGTCCTTTACATTTTTTTCTTCCATAAAGAGTACAAAAGTCCACCCGGAGTCGGGGACACGATCTCCGGCTCTGTACACAAACCGCTCGGTTGCTAGGGACAACTCATCAGACAATGCCTCCCAAAACAAAAACAAAAAAAACAAAAAAATAGAAACCAACAAAATAAAATAATGCTGAGAACATGTACAATGCACTGACACAGAAAGTCAGCTGTGTTAATAGACATGCAACAAGTAACAAAACTTGCTGAAATCGCAATAATAATCATTAAAAAAATCTAAAACCAGTTATAATTGCATAAATACTTTGTACAGTTCATTTATCCGCCGTGAAATGCACCTTTCTGTTAAAAATGACAAACGTAAAACTGCATTCAATAAAATCCTGCGATTCCTCTCGACTTTTTTATTTTTATTTTTTTTAATATTTTTTGTACACGTGAAGGTGCAAAGGAACTCTTGATTGATAGAAGCCGACTCGGCCTTTTCAGCTCGATGGCATGATTGCACGCTCGATTACGGGAACGCAGAATGATATAAGGGCAATGACAAGAGTGCATATTATTATTATTATTATTATTATTATTATAATCATTATTATTATTATTATAACATCACGGGAGCTGTGGGTGGTAAAGTGTTTTCTATTCTTTTACATGTTCGGGACTCTGTGCAGAGGAGTGGGAGACTAAAAGAAACCAGTTCTCTCTCGGGGGAAGAAAGGAAGAAGGAAAGAAGGAAAGAAGGAAGGAAAGAAGGAGTTGAATGCACAGTTGTTGCCCACAGACCAAAAAGAAAACAAGGACAGAATTTTACATTAAAAACTCTTATTGTCCGACTATTAAACCCAGCAGCAGCAGCAGCAGCAGCAGCCATTCAGCTGAATGAAACACGTGTTTTATGGCGATAAATTATGAATTATTAGACATTAAACAGAGAAACGTGTGAAACCCTTTCTGACATTAACAAAACAACATGGCGGCCCTGTATGGAGGTCAATCAGTGCCAAAATGAATCAGTTGTATACAGGTTTTTTTTTTTTAGATCTTACTGCGTATTTTAAACAATCTCCTCGCTGTAGATGTGTTTGACATATTTCTTAAAAAAAAAAAAAACGTACGCCATCGGAAATAATTTGAAAGGCGCTGATCTCACGTAGAGATGTTAAAAATGTCCGAACTCACAACAACAAGTCTTGACAAGTGAGAAACGGTGAACATTGACAAATGTAGAAAATCTGTTTTTTTGGCACAAATTAAACCTCGTCAATTTATTCACAGGTAATTCCTCTCACCAAAACCTTAAATAAACGAAATACATTTTTAGCCAATTAAACTCCCGATAACTAAATTAAAAACTAAAAATTTTGCTGAAATCAAAAGATGTATTTATTTGCCTCCTTGATTTATAAATTACGCCCATAAATGAGCAAAAACAGGATATTTCACAGATGAAATATGATTTAATTTAATGCTATGATTCTCACTCAAAACCTGTGGTCTCCATGTATTTAACATTTCAGAAGAAACGCACGCAGATATTTAGGAAAAAATCAGAGCTACGATGTTTCCCTGTTTGAGGGGGGTTTCATAATTTCATAAAGCGTGAATGAATAATTATTTACATCTTCTCCACGCGTCTCGAATAATTTCTGCAGACTCTTTGAAAAGGGGCTCGGCTGCTGCTCCTGCAGTTTGACGTCTTCTATAAAAGGAGAAGAGACGAAGCTCTGAAGAGAAATCAACAAGAAAATTTAAAAAAACCACAATATAAACAAAGAGTCCCTTTTTAGTGTGCATTAAAAAAAAATTAAAATAAAAAAAAAAAAGCCGCTTTGATGCTGGAAAACAAATGTGCAGCAACTTTAAGTAACTAATCTGTATTTTCTTATCTTCACAGATGATGAACTTGTGATATTCAAAACAAATATATCTTGAAAGTAACGGAGTGATATGGTTTAAAAATACAGTTAGAATAAAATCTAGAATGATAACGTGTCCAGTAACGACAGCAGCAGCAGCGACGACGACGTCAAAAAAAAATAAAAAAAAAAAATATCCAAAATAAGAAATAACATAAAGGACAGAATCGATGATTTTTTTAAAAAGAAAGACATGATAACTGATACAATAAAACATTTTGGCAAAAAAAAAAAACACGAAACAATGTGATGGTATAAATCTCTCCGTGGTGGCGACGGGGGCTCGACACTGTGGGCAACAAAAAAAAAAAAAAAAAAGAAAGAAAGATCCAGGAAATGAAAAACTAAAATAAGTAATTTTGCATAAACTAGACCCACTAGTGACGTCAACCCACGGACATTAATTATTGACATTCATATCCTTTCCTCCGGACCCCACACACACACACACACACACACACACACACACACACACACACACACACACACACACACACACACACACACACACACACACACACACACACAATCGATTTAGTTTTTGTTTTTAAAGCCAGGAGTGGTTAGTCACATCGCTATGTTACAGGCAATTTAGTTTCTTCTCTCATCGACCTTATTTTGTTTTTTTTGTTCTGCGTTTGTTCCTCGTGAAATTAAAAAGGCCGTGGTAAGTATTTACAATATTAACAAGTTTGTTATGTCTGGCGGTGAACGTAGGAAGGACTTCTTCCTGTTCTTGATCTCAAAGCAAAGATGGCGGGTGGTTGATTGACCGTGGTCCACGGTGGTCTTGCTTTTTTTTTTTCTCCTCCTCCTCTTCTTCTTCCTCCTCTTCCTCCTCCTCCTCTTCCTCCTCCTTCGGGTGAGTGCAGGTGGTAAAAGTGGTGATTTTTTTTTTTTTAATTTTTAATTTTTTTGTTTGTTTTTCCTCTCAACATTTCCTTGTTTTCTCTCTCCCTCCTCTTCCGCTGAGACGGTCTGTCAGTGTGTAACAGTTCATGTGTTTACTGGACGTACGAGAGGATAAAGTAGGTGGGGGGGGGGAGGGAGGGGAGGAAAGGGGAGGGGGGGGACGTGGGAGGTCTTGAGGGAACAACAAGGAAATGCTCCTCAGGTCGGTGTGCTTCTCTTGCGGTCGGAGGCGGAGCTCAGTTCCCTAGAGGCGGAGCTCAGTTCCCTAGAGGCGGAGCTCAGTTCCCTAGAGGTGGAGCTCAGTTCCCTGGAGGCGGAGCTCAGTTCCCTGGAGGCGGAGCTCAGTTCCGGCCTCCGTCCTCGGCGCTCCGCTCGTGCTGCAGGTTGTAGTAACAGTTCTGACAAACTCGCACCGGAGACGAGATCTTCAGCCTTTTGATCTCCGACTGGAAGCGGCTGCACCTGCAGGACGAGGAGAATTCCCTTTTTTAAAAACACAGCGGGAGGAAACGCAGGCGGTCACAGCTACTGAAGCCATTTCTGACTACGTGAGGAGGAAAATAAAAAAGATCCTGGAAGTTATTTTAAAGAGAAACCTTCTCATAACCTCAAAATAATAAGAAACTTTCTCAAAATAATGACTTATAACTTCAAAATAATGAGAAACTTTCTAAATAATGACTGATCCATATATATATATATATATCTAGATAGATAGATAGATAGATAGAGCATTCAGCATCTGAAGACTCTTCTTAAACCTGCACACAAACTGTATTTCTAATACAGAATAAAATAGATATAGATATAGATATCTATCTATCGATAGATATATATCCATATATATCTATGGATATATATCTATCTATCGGTAGATATATATCCATATATATAGATATATATCTATGTATTTATAGATAGATAGATAGATAGATATCTATATACATATAGATAGATCTATCTACATATAGATCTATCTATCTATCTATCTAGATAGATAGATAGATAGATAGATATCTATCTATATAAAAGGCCTTATGTTCATGATGACCTCGTCTCGTCCTCAGGAAGTAAAGGTTTCATTAGAGTAAAAGAAAAGGCGACTGACTTCTGACAGAAGAGCTGTCCACAGTTCCTGCAGTGGTGCCGCCGCTCGGTGAGGGAGAAGCGCACCGTGCAGCCGGAGCAGCTGTCGCCCACCTCGTCCTTCACCCAGTGGTCGGCCGCCGAGCGGCCCGGCTGGTCGCTCACCGACCAGCTGAAGACGCGGCCGCGACCGTCGCCCACCAGGATCTTACTGTGGTCCCTGAGGAGGAGAACAACAACAACAACAACAACAGCTCAGAGGGGACGCCGGTTGTTTGTGGTCTTCCGTTTAATCCGCCAACAACACGGCGGCTCTCTTACTTGGAGATGGCGAGCGACGTGATCTCGGCCGGCTGAGCGTTGTCCTTGCGGTCGAAGGCCGTGTGCATGGTGAGTTTGCTCCGGAAGACCAGCTGGCGCTCCCATCTGTAGCCTGAGAGACACAACGGGGGACACGAACACACCGGGATCAGCTTTCACTTCTCACCAGTGAACGAGGGAGGAAACAAACACCTCGTTTACAAACATACAAACAACAACAACGACCGATCGGTGGACACCCACCGGCCCGGAGCTGGTTGTACGTCCGTGTGTCCATGGTGGAGGGCTGCGGCACCGAGCCCTGGCCTGGATGAGCCGGGTGGGGGTGAGGGTGCGCGTGAGGGTGCGCGTGTGGGTGTGGGTGGGGGTGGGGGTGCGGGTGCGGGTGGGGGACCTTAGTTTGGCCCTCGGAGTAGTTGACGAACACGAAGCCGTCCTTCTCGTCGACGCTCAGCGTGTCCGACCAGCGGTGGGAGTCGTCGGAGCTGCTGTCCATCGACCACGACGCCCCGGCCCGAGCTGAGGGACCTGAGGGGGGTTCAGAAGGCAGGAAGGCGAACGTTAGCCGGGGGGGGGCGGAGCTTAATGCTTTAAAAAAAAAGTGAAGTCAACAGAAGACTCCATCACTTATGGTGCGTTGTCACCATAGCGACTAAAAACAATCCGCGTTTTCTTTTTGGTTCGAGTGACATCACACTGGAAGACTGTTCACAGTCCGTTCTACGTCCGCGTACAAGACGCATTCAAATGAACAGGAAGTGATGTAATAGTAACAGGAAGTGATGTAACAATAACGTGCGGCCCTTAAATGGTAGAAACAGAAACGGTAAAAGCCTGTTGTTGTTGTTGTTCCTGTTCCCGCGTGTTGACTTCCTTCAGACCGCCGCTACGCCCAACTTCTGTTTTCGGTTTATTTACTGTGAGAACTCGACTCGACCACGGACCGTTTCCATGGTGACGAGAGGAGCGGGGGGGCGGCGGAGTACCTCTGGGCCGGTGCACGGCGCTGCCCGGTTGGCTGCCTCCGCCCGTGGACGGGTTGCGCGGCGCTTTGGGCTCCTGGCTCAGGCTGGGCTCGTCTCCGTCCGACTCGCTGCTGTCCTCGTCGGCGTTGTGGCTCTCGCCGCCTTCTGTGGCGACAACAATAACTCACGTTACACTTTTAAAAAAAAAATCTTTTTACTAAAAATAAACACTTAAAATAAAACCTCAGTTCAACCGTCGCCCGATGCAGAAGCGTCGACTCGGTTAGACTCACCGATCTTCTCCTCACCGCAGCAGTCGGGCACATCGGGCTCTGCCGGCTCTGGAGCAGGGGTTTCTGGGACTTGGAGGAACTCCATTCTCCAAAACTACAAGAGATATTGAAGGACGGGTTTAATGGCACATCGTTTGGTTAAACTGAGCGCTTTCACAGGGAAGTTGATACTTTTGTGTCCGTTTTCTATTCGGTCTGCACGAATTAGAGCGGATCAAATAAATAAATAAAAGCTAATAAGCCGAGGGGCTGAAGTAGTTTCCCCTTCTCCTCCCGTTCCTCTTCATAACTTCTCAGAAGACATTTGTTGGACAAAAGCCCTGACAAATGTAAAAAAAAACACATTTAAATATACATAATTTGACATCCCGTCAGATTTAGGGGAGGCGCGGTTACCCTGACGACGCCGTCCGAGTGCCCGGTGACGATGACGTTCTGCGTGTCCCACTCGTTCATCTCCGACACGCAGCAGCACAGGATCTGCTGGCTGCGCCCAGTGAAGGTGTTGGCGCTGGCGATGGGGCTGCCATTGATGCTCCACACGTGGATGTAGGTGCCGGCACAGGACACAATGTCCCCCTGCACACACACACACACACACACACACACAGACACACACAGACACACACACACAGTTTGCTCATCAGCTGTTATGAATCCTAACCGAACCGTCCCGTGACCCCTGAGCTGGTACTCATTGCTCACCGTGAGTTCGTTGATGCACAGAGCGGAGACGGGCGCGCGGTGTCCTCGGAGCTGCGTGACGAAGGAGAGCTTGTTGAGGTCCCAGATGATGCAGGTTCGATCCCGCGAGCCGCTGACGACGATGTGGTACGCCGACGAGGCCGTGAGACACGTCACGGCGTCCGTGTGGCCGAGTAACGCCTACGAGGACACGGCCGGGACAGAGACATCAGACTGGACTCAGCTAGGCTCAACACTTTAAAACCAACACGAGCTTGTTTGTTTGTTTGTTTGTTGTTTACCTGTTTGAGCGTGAGGGACTTGGCCCTCTCCTTGGAGGTCCCCGTCTCCCACACACAGATGGCGGTGCTGGTGCCGCCGGTGATGACCAGCTTCAGGTTGGGACAGATGGCACAGAGGATCTGACCCCACTCCGACAGACACTCGTACACCACCAACGCCTGAGACCGCACCGGAGGGTGGAGGAGGAGAAATGAAGATTTACAGCATTAACATCTACACACACATGCAGCTGACTGCTCTACTCTACGATACGACTATATAAGAGTCATGAGAAGATCTACAAATGGAGCGAGAGTACAATGCCTCCGCCATCACTGGACTTAATCTAGTGGATTCACTCAGACTCTCTGTGAGTGAATGTTAAACACAAAGCTGCAGATGTGCAGATCCACATTCCTCTACATGTTTTTGTTTAATTGAAAGTTAAAATGACTGAAATACCCCCAAAAAACACATTTATTTTAATTGAATTGAATGTAAACCATAAAATTATATATATATATATATATATATATATTTATTCAACACATTCAGCATCTGGATCTGAAGACTCTTCTTAAACCTGCACACAAACTGTATTTCTAATACAGAATAAAATCTTAATCCTTGGAGTAAAAGTAAGTACCGCTCTCAGTAGTTTTACATCGTTTCATTTAAAAACAGTATTTCACAGGATAAAAACAGGAAGTCGTCCTCCTTAAAAATAAGAGCTCAAACCTTCTGTTGTGGCCAGAGAGTAAAGAGCATCGGTATCGGAGCAGCAGCAGGTGAAACATGGTCTTTAGCCTGAAGATTAAAGGAGGAGCTGGAGAACGTGTAATCTCTGATGCAGCAGCTGTTACCTTGTCAGACTCGTAGTTGGCCAGACGGCAGCTCAGGTCGGCGTAGCCCCAGGCGAAGGTCTTGCTCCAGGTGGGGGGAACCAGGACTTTGTTTTGCTCCACCGCAAGTATGCCCTTGTCGGTGCACATGATCTGCCCCACGGGGTCCTTCAGCTCTGGACACACAAAGAAACACACAAAGAAACACACAAAGAAACACGTGAGTGCCGAGTCTGAAAAGGGATTCTTGCACCTTCGGGAGTCGGTGCCACGCGGCCTGATGTACAGAAGGCGGGGTTTCAGTCGGAGGACGGTCGGAGCTCAACTGGTACTGAGACTGCAATGAGTCTAACATGAAAGACAAAGAGTAAGAGTGTGTGTGTGTGTGTGTGTGTACCTTTAACTGGGGCGAGAGAAGGTCTGAGATTGTCCAGGTGATGGAAGAAGATCTTGTCGCTGTTGGAGCTCGGAGGAATGCTCGCTACGTCACCGTTGGCTTTACCGCGGACCCGTTTAGGAGGGTGGGGCTTCTTAAACAGCTGAGACACACACACACACACACACACACACACACACACACACACACACACGAGTCAGCCAAGAGAAGAACAGGACTTTGACATCGACGTAGCCGGATGCTGAAGCATTTTGGCTGCAGGAGGTAAGTTTTGTCCACTAAGGGGATAAAAAGCATCCTCACGCTGGATTAAAGCTAAAATACTTACGTGTACGCTATATTTAGGATATTTTTCAAAGACACAAGACTCCGACCGCCGCCTCAATCGGTCGGTTTGTTTGCACTATTGAGTGACTTTGGTGAATCCAAACTAAGCCTTTTAACACCTAAAGGTCGAGGCAGCGGTGGACCAGCAACCCCCCCCCCCCGTGTTCTGCAAGATCACATTCTGAAATGTCCGGTCTATCCCTTAAACACTAGCCTGGGGTAGTAGATTTAAGAGCTCAGCCTCGGCGTCATCATCAGCATCGTCTGACCTGTTTGGGGATTTGTCCGAAGTTGTTGATGAAGCCGATGGTGGCCGTCTCCTTCAGCGGGTCGTTGATGTTGTAGATGTCCACCTGGCCCTCGTAGAACAGGTGGTGGAAGACGTTGACCGCCTCCACGGCCGGCGGGCCCTGCTGCTTGTACCCGAAAATCAGGTCGATCCACTCGTGGAGGTGAGCCGACACGTAGTCGCACTCTAACGCCTGCAGCCGGGGAGGGGAGGGTGGGGGGGGGAGAGAAACAGGGGGGGTGGGGGGAGGAGGGGTTAATGTGTACTCACTGAACATCAGACCTAAAATGTCACTAGTGGGTTCATTTCCTACGTCTCTGTGGACTCTGATGAACTCCCGGGGGTCGCCCTTGGCCCAAGGAGGCAGGATGACGTCACCCAGCTTGGTGCCGTTCTGCTTGGCACCTGTGGGTGGGGGTGGGGGAGGGTGGGGGGGGGGGGTGGAGACCGGACATTAATACAGACACAACACCGATATTACCATATCAATGTATATCAATGCACTCAATCATCTCGGCCGGTTTGACCGATACTGACCCAGGTCGAAGTTGTTGGCGTTGAGCAAGAACTCGGGCAGGTAGAAGAACTCGGGGATGAGCTCCTTGACGTCGGCCATGTTGTGTTTGGAGGCGGAGAGCCAGGCTTCACGCACACTGTGGAACATCCTGTCAGCCAGGTCAAAGTGACCTCCCTGGTATTCACAAAATGTCAAAATGATGTTATTGTATGGGTTTTAACCCCTCCTCCTCCTCCTCCTCCTCCTCCTCCAGTCGGTTCTATTTTCCTCTGCAGTTGGACTAAAAACAACCATCCATGTTCTTACTGAATAAATAATTGATTACTCCCTGTAAATTCTTTACAGAAGCCCTGAGAGGAGCAAGAGAGACAAAAAAAAAAAAAAAAAAAAGATTCTGGTCATCCATTTTCTAAGTCTGATCTAAATTGTTTTTCCCTCCTGTGTTCATCATCATAAATAATATGTTTAACATAAAACAACAGGTATACTAAACAGGCATACTTATTTTTGCACCACTAAACATGTCCACCCGAATACCTTAAGTCCTACTTTGAATACAGGCTAGTGGCGCACTCTTGTGGCCAAAACCATTATTACAACAACAAAACCTGACATAGAAAATGGATCACAAGCATTTTATTTCTCACTTGCCCTCATTTCGGAGGGGGGGGGGGAGAGGGGACGTATATGACAAGCAGAACATTCAGGGAGGCTAGAAGAGTTCAGATCAAACCTGAAGTCTGAGGAAAATCTGCGTGAAGGGCTCCATCCGGACCAGATACGAGGCCACGATCATGGCGGATGAGTAGTGGGTGCCGTAGTGGTACGCGGGGGTTTCACCTGGTGGAAAACAACACGTTCAACATGATGTTGACGTGAGCGTGCACCTTAGTGCACCTTAGTGCAGCTCAGATGGTACATTCGGTTCTGGCTGTTTTCCTGTTTGCCATTTTGTGTGCAAGCGCTTTGAGCGCATCTGGCATTAAAATAAGAGCGAACCTCTTAACTCTCTATTTAACTTGACGTAACACAAATAAGAGACTCGATCCGGTTAAAGCACTGGCCGCTACCGGTTCGATGGTCCCTCGGTACCGGGACGCACAGAAAGAATGAATGAAAAAAATATTTGATTTATTATCACGGTCTGAAAGATGTTGACAAATGTCAAGAAGCTCGTCTCGCCCACAAGCGAGTAAACATGAGTAAAAACAAAAGGTCTTTGGAGAGGGGAAAAGAACCAATGAGGAGACAGAAGAAGAAGAAGAAAAGAACCAATGAGGAGACAGGAGACAGAAGAAGAAGAAGAAGGGGAAACAAACCAATGAGGAGACAGAAGAAGGAGAAGACGAAGAAGAAGAAAAAAAAGAAGAAGGGAAAACAAACCAATGAGGAGACAGAAGAAGAAGAAGAAGAAGAAGAAAAAGAAGAAAAGAACCAATGAGGAGACAGAAGAAGAAGAAGAAGAAGACGAAGAAGAAGGGAAAAGAACCAATGAGGAGACAGAAGAAGAAGAAGAAGAAGAAGAAGAAGAAGAAGAAGGGAAAAGAACCAATGAGGAGACAGAAGAAGAAGAAGAAGAAGAAGAAGAAGAAGGGAAAAGAACCAATGAGGAGACAGAAGAAGAAGAAGAGCCTACGACTTCCAAGAAGAAGAAAGCTGCATTTAAAAGACAACATCAGGAGTCCTACTTAAAATACAGTTCATCCTCCAGGAGATTCTCACTCTGCAGAATATGTGGAGATAATTCAGCTTAATAGTGAGTTGTATTTTTTTTTATGCCGATCGTACAATTTTATTATGTCACATTTATTACGTCACATTTATCGGCCACACCTTGAAGGCCGGTCCGTGGGGTAAAAAAGGTTGCGGACCGCTGGGTTAACGGATTCATGTCCCGAGATCTTACCGGTGGGGTCCTCCCAGTCCTTGTACCTCTTCTTGTACTGCGTCAGTCTGTCGTCGGTCTGCGCGCCCATCGGCTTGGCGAGGTTGCGGAACGTCTTGGGGTTGCTCAGGTCCAGCTCCTGGTTCACGGCGTCACGGAAAAACAGGATTAATTCAGATTTTATTAACGCGGGTTAACGTTTGCGAAGCAAAAAAAAAAAAAAAAAAACCCTGCAATCACCTCCGAGTCGAAGTCGGCCAGGATCCAGGGGAAGACGGGGTACTGCATCAGGTCGTTGTAGGACCGCCCGGCCAGCGTGTTCAGGTGCATCAGGTACTGGAAGTTACTGATCTCTCCTCTCTGGAGCACAGACGGGGAACACGTCAGAGACGCTTCTACACTCTGAGATGTTTAACCGGAGAGCAACGAGTCCGGGTTCTTACCTCCCATCGCTGAGTCACCGACTTCTCCCCGACCAGCGTGCTGAGGAGCCCCGATCTGAGAGGAGGTTCAGAACAGCTCAGTACAGAGAAGAGCATCAATTAGTCGCTAAGCAACTTCTGCACGTGGCAAACAGTACGGGGGACGATGCGGTGCAATAATGAGTCTTTTTATGGGCCATTCATTTGACTGATCACTGCAGAAGCCCACATCCATTATTTAGGGACATATAATTAACACAAAGATTAAAAACAGGTTCATGAATATGTATTCGCAGATGCCATGAATCCTCTCACGACCTCCTGAAACAGTCAAACGTTTCCCATTATTTATTTATTTATTTATTTATTTATTTATTTATATATATATAT
>JACSYO010000009.1:20000-41363 GCA_016806645.1 Ophiodon elongatus | reverse complement strand
TATATATATATATATATATATATATATATATATGAATATATATATAAATAAATAAATATGAGAGAGAGAGAGAGAGAGAGAGAACATTTGTTGAAAGTCAGCAGTGGCTCTTATGATTAGACATATTGTTTATGTAGATAATTCTCCAATATAATACAGTGATAGGTTATATATAAGGTTCACCAAAATGTCATGTTTTTGACTCAATTTCTCTCTTGTGTGGTTTATGTTCCTGCCAGAAAAGATAACAGAGACAGAGAAGGAAAAGGAGAAGAGAGGAAGAGAGAGAAGCAGAAAAGAAGCAGAAAAGAAAAGAGAGACGACAGACAGAGACAGAAAGAAGAAAAGAAAAGAGACGAGAGACAGACAGAAAGAAGAAAAGAAAAGAGACGACAGACAGAAAGAAGAAAAGAGACGACAGACAGACAGAAGAAAAGAAAAGAGACGAGAGACAGACAGAAGAAAAGAAAAGAGACGAGAGACAGACAGAAAGACAGAAATAAGAAAAGAAAAGAGACGACAGACAGAAGGAAGAAAAGAAGTAGAAAAGAGAAGAAAGGTAGGTAACGTGTGTCTGAGATTTTTTTACTTTACAGGAGGATCAAGAAAAGAAAAGATGGATATAGAAATTGTAAATCTGCAATGGTTTAAGGTAAATATATAAATATGTATACATATATGTCTATGCATGTACTAAATATGCATGCGTCTATACATGGTAATCTGGTAATTTATAGAATTCATCAACCTTATTAAGACATGAAACGTGGCTTTAAAACTAATTTTGAATTTAGTTTCTGACTGTACCAAAATTAATATGTATTTGCAGATGCCAAACATCCGGGAAATCCGGAAGAGGGAGAGGAAGTGGACCCAGGAGGCCATGGCACAGGCCCCACAGGAGGTGAAAGCAGGCAGGCTCAGTCTAGGGCAGGCAGCCCGGCAGTTTGGGGTCCCAAAGTCCAGCCTGAGTGACCGAGTCAGTGGAAGGGTGTCCTCTGACTGTGTCCATGGTCAGAGGACTCTCCTCACCCCTGAAGATGAGGATTCCCTGGTGGAGTACTGTTTGTACTCGGCCAGTCACGGGTTTCCACTGACGAAGCCTCAGGTCCTGGCCCACGCTCTGGCCATTTACAACCTTCGGCATCAGGAGGAACCGAAGGTTGTACTTGGCCAGACGTGGTGGATAAATTTCCGGGAGCGGCACCACCATCGCCTAACTGTCCGGACCCCAGACATCATCGACCGTGGGTCCAGTGTGACAGCTGCCACACGTGGTATCACGCCATGTGTGTCGGCTGGGACGAGGAGCTGGATGAGGAAGATGACTATTTTAAATGTTATTTGTGTCCTGATTTTTAACTTTAATTTTGTTTTTGTTTTGTACGTATTTAAATAAATGTATAATCTTTTCAATGCACGAGTCGTTTGTCTTTTGCTTTAACAATGTAGCTTTTCAATCATGAATACTTGTGTTTTTAGTTGTAATATATCTCTTACTCTGCACTGTGTGCTATGATAGTAATTGTTATATAGAATATATGTGTGTATGATTGTTAAATTTCATGAATCAGCTGGTGTTTTGCAAGTGATTGACATGAGAAGAGTTGAACAAAACATCCAGCAGGTTATAATATTCACTCAAATGGAAATTACGGAGCTTTTATTGCATAGTTTGGAGTAGCTGAAGCGTGATATCTTATTGTGAAGGACAGAACTACGGTCCCGGATGTGTTGACAGCACTGATGGTCATTTTGGTGACCCTGGAACAAGTTAATATCACCGAAAAACCATCAGTGCCCGGTATTTACTACGAGGATAGAAGATCGTTCGACTCAGGACAATAGTGGCGCACGGCTAATTTACCGGCGTTAGCTTCCTTTTACCGGCTCTAGTAAAGTCAAAGCTAACTCTAAAAATTAAAACGAAACTTGGCTGGAAAGGTAAGAAGTTAAAGTTTAGTTTAAAACCATTAAATCGGCTGAAAACGTTATACAATCATTTGTAGCAATATTTTAAGTGGAATTTTATTGGAAAGTTAGCAACCGTTCGACTTAGGACACAATGCCGTGAGAAGATCTATAGGATAGCGTTTAGAAAATCAATAGGATCACATTTAGAATATCAATAGGATCACATTTAGAGATCATTGGGATAACATTTAGAAGATCTATAGGATAACATTTAGAAGATATATAAGATCACATTTAAAGATCAATAGGATCACATTTCTAAGATCTATAGGATCACGTTTAGAAGATCTATAGGATCAGGTTTAGAAGATCAATAGGATCACATTTAGATAACATTTAGAAGATCTATAGGATCAGGTTTAGAAGATCAATAGGATCACATTTAGATAACATTTAGAAGATCTATAGGATCACATTTAGAATATCACTAGGATCACATTTAGAAGATCTATAAGATCACATTTAAAGATCTATAGGATCACATTTAGAAGATCACATTTAAAAGCTCTATATGATCACATTGAGAAGATCTATAGGATCACATTTAGAAGATCTATAGGATCACATTTAGAAGATCAACAGGATCACGTTTAGAAGATTTATAGGATCACATTTAGAAGATCTATAGGATCACAAAGATCTAGAGGATCACATTTAGAAGATCTATAGAATCACGTTAAGAAGATCTATAGGATCTCGAAGATCATTCGGATCTTATTTAGAAGATCTACAGAATCACATTCAGAAGATCAATCGGATCACATTTAGAAGATCTGTAGGATCATGAAGATCATTGGGATCTTATTTAGAAGATCTATAGAATCACGTTTAGAAGATCTATAGAATCACATTTAGAAGATCTATAGGATCACATTTAGAAGCTCTATAGGATCATGAAGATCATTGGGATATTATTTAGAAGATCTATAGAATCACGTTTAGAAGATCAATAGGATCACGTTTAGAAGATCTATAGGATCACATTTAGAAGATCTATAGGATCATATTTAGAATATCTATATGATAACATTTAGAATATCTATAGGATAACGAAGGTTTATAGGATCAAATTTAGAAGATCTGTAGGATCACATTTAGAAGATATTATAGGATAACATTTAGAAGATCTATAGGATCAGGTTTAGAAGATCAATAGGATCACATTTAGAAGATCAATAGGATCACATTTAGAGATCATTTGGATAACATTTAGAAGATCTATAGGATCACATTTAGAAGATCAATAGGATCGCATTTAGAAGATCTATAAGATCACATTTAAAGATCTATAGGATCACATTTAGAATATCACATTTAAAGATCTATAGGATCAGATTTAGAAGATCTATAGGATCACAAAGATCTATAGGATCACATTTAGACGATCTATGAGATCAGATTTAGACGATCTATTAGATCAGATTTAAAAGATCTATAGGATCACGTTTAGAAGATCTATAGTATCACATTTAAAAGATATATAAGATCACATTTAGAAGACCTATAGGATCACATTGCGAATATCTATAGGATCACATTGAGAAGATCTATAGGATCACATTTAGAAGATTTATAGGATCACATTTAGAAGATCTATAGGATCACAAAGATCTAGAGGATCACATTTAGAAGATCTATAGAATCACGTTAAGATCTATAAGATCACATTTAGAAGATCTATAGGATCACAAAGATCTAGAGAATCACATTTAGAAGATCTATAGAATCACGTTAAGATCTATAATAACATTTAGAAGATCTATAGGATCACGTTTAGAAGATTAATCGGATCACATTTAGAAGATCTATAGGATCAAATTTAGAAGATCTATAGGATCATGAAGATCATTCAAATCTTATTTAGAAGATCTATAGAATCACATTTAGAATATCAATAGGATCACATTTAGAAGATCAATAGGATCACATTTAGAAGATCTATAGAATCATGAAGATCATTGGGATCTTATTTAGAAGATCTATAGAATCACGTTTAGAAGATCTATAGAATCACATTTAGAAGATCAATGGGATCACATTTAGAAGATCTATAGGATCATGAAGATCATTGGGATATTATTTAGAAGATCTATAGAATCACGTTTAGCAGATCAATAGGATCACGTTTAGAAGATCTATAGAATCACGTTTAGAAGGTCAATAGGATCACATTTAGAAGATCTATAGGATCATATTTAGAATATCTACATGATAACATTTAGAAGATCTATAGGATCACGAAGGTTTATAGGATCAAATTTAGAAGATCTATAGGATCACGTTTAGAAGATCAAAAGGATCACATTCAGAGATCAATAGGATCACATTTAGAAGATCTGTAGGATCACATTTAGAAGATATTATAGGATAACATTTAGAAGATCTACAGAATCACATTGCGAATATCTATAGGATCACATTGAGAAGATCTATGGGGTCATATTGAGAAGATCTATAGGATCACATTTAGAAGATCAATAGGATCACATTTAGAAGATTTATAGGATCATATTTAGAAGATCTATAGGATCACAAAGATCTAGAGGATCACATTTAGAAGATCTATAGAATCACGTTAAGATCTATAAGATAACATTTAGAAGATCTATAGGATCACGTTTAGAAGATTAATAGGATCACATTTAGAAGATCAATAGGATCACGTTTAGAAGATCTATAGAATCACGTTTAGAAGATCAATAGGATCACGTTTAGAAGATCTATAGGATCACATTTAGAAGATCTATAGGATCATATTTAGAATATCTACATGATAACATTTAGAAGATCTATAGGATCACGAAGGTTTATAGGATCAAATTTAGAAGATCTATAGGATCACGTTTAGAAGATCAAAAGGATCACATTCAGAGATCAATAGGATGACATTTAGAAGATCTGTAGAATCATGTTTAGAAGATCAATAAGATCAAATTTAAAGATCTATAGGATCACATTTAGAAGATCACATTTAAAAGATCTATAGGATCACATTTAGAAGATCTATAAGATCAGATTTAGAAGATCTATAGGATCACAAAGATCTATAGTATCACATTTAAAAGGTCTATAACATCACATTTAGAAGACCTATAGGATCACATTGAGAAGATCTATAGGATCACATTGAGAAGATCTATCAGATCACATTTAGAAGATCAATAGGATCACATTTAGAAGATTTATAGGATCACATTTAGAAGATGTATAGTATCACAAAGATCTAGAGCATCACATTTAGAAGATCTATAGAATCACGTTAAGATCTATAGGATCATGAAGATCATTCGGATCTTATTTAGAAGATCTATAGGATCAGGTTTAGAAGATCAATAGGATCACATTTAGAGATCATTGGGATAACATTTAGAAGATCTATAGGATCACAAAGATCTAGAGGATCACATTTAGAAGATCTATAGAATCACGTTAAGAAGATCTATAAGATAACATTTAGAAGATCTATAGGATCTCAAAGATCATTCGGATCTTATTTAGAAGATCTATAGAATCACATTTAGAAGATCAATCGCATCACATTTAGAAGATCCACAGGATCAAATTTAGAAGATCTATAGGATCTCGAAGATCATTCGGATCTTATTTAGAAGATCTATAGAATCACATTTAGAAGATCAATAGATCACATTTAGAGATCAATAGGATCACATTTAGAAGATCAATAGGATCACATTTAGAGATCATTGGGATAACATTTAGAAGATCTATAGGATCACATTTAGAAGATCAATAAGATTGCATTTAGAAGATCTATAAGCTCACATTTAAAGATCTATAGGATCACATTTAGAAGATCACATTTAAGTATCTATAGCATCACATTTAGAAGATCTGTAGGATCACAAAGATCTATAGGAACACATTTAGACGATCTATTAGATCACATTTAAAAAAATCTATAGGATCACGTTTAGAAGATCTATAGTATCACATTTAAAAGATCTATAAGATCATATTTAGAAGACCTATAGCATCACATTGAGAAGATCTATAGGATCACATTGAGAAGATTTATAGGATCAAATTCAGAAGATCAATAGGATCACGTTTAGAAGATTTATAGGATCACATTTAGAAGATGTATAGTATCACAAAGATCTAGAGGATCACATTGAGAAGATCTATAGTATCACATTTACAAGATCTATAAGATCACATTTAGAAGACCTATAGGATCACATTTAGAAGATCTATAGGATCAAATTTAGAAGATCTATAGGATCATGAAGATCATTGGGATCTTATTTGGAAGATCTATAGAATCACATTTAGAAGATCAATAGGATCACGTTTAGAAGATCTATAGGATCACATTTAAAAGATCTATAGCATCAAATTTAGAAGATCTATAGGATGACATTTAGAAGATCCATAGGATCACATTCAGAAGATCAATAGGATCACATTTAGAAGATCAATAGGATCACATTTAGAAGATCATTAGGATCACATTTAGAGATCTTTACGATCACATTGAGAAGATCTATAGTATCACATTGAGAAGATCTATAGTATCACATTTAAAAGATCTATAAGATCACATTTAGAAGACCTATAGGATCACATTCAGAAGATCAATAGGATCACATTGAGAAGATCAATAGGATCACGTTTAGAAGATCTATAGGATCAAATTTAGAAGATCTTTAGGATCATGAAGATCATTGGGATCTTATTTAGAATATCTATAGAATCACGTTTAGAAGATCAATAGGATCACGTCTAGAAGATCTATAGGATCACATTTAGAAGATCTATTGGATCATATTCAGAATATCTATATGATAACATTTAGAAGATCTATAGGATCACGAAGATCTATAGGATCACATTTAGAAGATCTATTGGATCATATTTAGAATATCTATATGATAACATTTAGAAGATCTATAGGTTCACGAAGATAAATAGGATCACATTTAGAAGATCTATTGAATCACGTTTAGAAGATCTATACGATCACATTTAGAAGGTCTATATGATGATATTTAGAAGATCTATAGTATCACATTTAAAAGATCTAAAAGATCACATTTAGAAGACCTATAGGATCACATTGAGAAGATCAATAGGATCAGGTTTAGAAGATTTATAGCATCAAATTTAGAAGATCTATAGGTTCACAAAGATCTAGAGGATCACATTTAGAAGATCTATTGGATAATATTTAGAATATATATATGATAACATTTAGAAGATCTATAGGTTCACGAAGATAAATAGGATCACATTTAGAAGATCTATTGAATCACGTTTAGAAGATCTATACGATCACATTTAGAAGGTCTATATGATGATATTTAGAAGATCTATAGTATCACATTTAAAAGATCTAAAAGATCACATTTAGAAGACCTATAGGATCACATTGAGAAGATCAATAGGATCAGGTTTAGAAGATTTATAGCATCAAATTTAGAAGATCTATAGGTTCACAAAGATCTAGAGGATCACATTTAGAAGATCTATTGGATAATATTTAGAATATATATATGATAACATTTAGAAGATCTATAGGTTCACGAAGATAAATAGGATCACATTTAGAAGATCTATTGAATCACGTTTAGAAGATCTATACGATCACATTTAGAAGGTCTATATGATGACATTTAGAAGATCTATAGGATCACATTTAAAAGATCTATAGGATCAAATTTAGAAGATCTATAGGATCACAAAGATCTAGAGGATCACATTTCGAGATCATTAGGATCACATTGAGAAGATCTATAGTATCAAATTTAAGAGATCCATAAGATCACATTGAGAAGACCTATAGGATCACATTTAGAAGATCACATCTAAAAGATATATAGGATCACATTTAGAAGATCTATAGGATCACATTTAGAAGATCTATAGGATCACATTTAGAAGATCACATCTAAAAGATCTATAGGATCACATTTAGAAGATCTATAGGATCACATTTAGAAGATCTATAGGATCACATTCAGAAGATCTATAGGATCACATTTAGAAGATCTATAGGATCATGAAGATCATTGGGATCTTATTTAGAAGAACTATATAATCACATTTAGAAGATCAATAGGATCACATTTAGAAGATCTATAAGATCACATTTAGAAGATCTATAGGATCATATTTAGAAGATCTATAGGATCACGTTTAGAAGATTAATAGGATCACATTTATAAGATCATTAGGATCACATTTAGAGATCTTTACGATCACATTGAGAAGATCTATAGGATCACATTTAGAAGATCTATAGGATCACATTTAGAGATCAATAGGATCACATTTAGAAGATTCATAGGATCAAATTTAGAAGATCTATAGGTTCACAAAGATCTAGAGGATCACATTTAGTAGATCTATAGAATCACGTTAAGAAGATCAATAGGATCACATTTAGAAGATCTATAGGATCACATTCAGAAGATCAATAGGATTACATTTAGAAGATCTATAGGATCACATTTAGAAGATCTATAGGATCATGAAGATCATTGGGATCTTATTTAGAAGAACTATATAATCACATTTAGAAGATCAATAGGATCACATTTAGAAGATCTATAAGATTACATTTAGAAGATCTATAGGATCATGTTTAGAAGATTAATAGGATCACATTTAGAAGATCATTAGGATCACATTTAGAGATCTTTACGATTACATTGAGAAGATCTATAGGATCACATTTAGAAGATCTATAGGATCACATTTAGAAGATCTATAGGATCACATTTAGAAGATCTATAGGATCATGAAGATCATTGGGATCTTATTTAAAAGAACTATATAATCACATTTAGAAGATCAATAGGATCACATTTAGAAGATCTATAAGATCACATTTAGAAGATCTATAGGATCACGTTTAGAAGATTAATAGGATCACATTTAGAAGATCATTAGGATCACATTTAGAGATCTTTACGGTCACATTTAGAAGATCTATAGGATCACGTTTAGAAGATTAATAGGATCACATTTAGAAGATCTATAGGATCACATTTAGAAGATCAATAGGATCACATTTAGAAGATCTATAGGATCACATTTAGAAGATCCATAGATCACATTTAGAGATCATTAGGATAACATTTAGAATATCTATAGGATCAAATTTAGAAGATCTATAGGATCACAAAGATCTAGAGGATCACATTTAGAGATCATTAGGATCACATTCATAAGATCCATAGGATCATGAAGATCATTGGGATCTTATTTAGAAGATCTATATAATCACATTTAGACGAACAATCGGATCACATTTAGAAGATCTATAGGATCACATTTAGAAGATCTATAGGATCATATTTAGAAGATCTATATGATAACATTTAGACGATCTATAGTATCACGAAGATCTATAGGGTCAAATTTAGAAGATCTATAGAATCACATTTAGAAGATCTATACGATCACGTTTAGAAGGTCTATAGGATCAAATTTAGAAGATCCATAGGATTACATTTAGAAGATCCATAGGATCACATTTAGAAGATCAATAGGATCATATTTAGAAGATCTATAGGATCACATTTAGAAGATCAACAGGATCCCATTTAGAAGATCAATACGATCACATTTAGAAGATCATTAGGATCACATTTAGAGAGCTTTATGATTACATTGAGAAGATCTATAGTATCACATTTAAAAGATATATAGGATCACATTTAGAAGATTTATGGGATCACATTGAGAAGATCTATAGTATCACATTTAAAAGATATATAGGATCACATTTAGAAGATCAATAGGATCACGTTTAGAAGATTTATGGGATCACATTTAGAAGATCTATAGGCTCACAAAGATCTAGAGGATCACATTTAGAAGATCTATAGAATCACGTTAAGAAGATCTATAAGATAACATTTAGAAGATCTATAGGATCAAATTTAGAAGATCTATAGGATCATGAAGATAATTGGGATCTTATTTAGAAGATCTATAGAATCACATTTAAAAGATCTATATGATCACATTTAAAGATCTTTAGGATCACATTTAGAAGATCACATCTAAAAGATCTATAGGATCACATTTAGAAGATCTATAGGATCACATTTAGAAGATCTATAGGATGACAAAGATCCAGAGGATCACATTTCGAGATCATTAGGATCACATTTAGAATATCTATAGGATCACATTGAGAAGATCTATAGGATCACATTCAGAAGATCTATAGGATCACATTTAGAAGATCTATAGGATCATGAAGATCATTGGGATCTTATTTAGAAGAACTATATAATCACATTTAGAAGATCAATAGGATCACATTTAGAAGATCTATAAGATTACATTTAGAAGATCTATAGGATCATGTTTAGAAGATTAATAGGATCACATTTAGAAGATCATTAGGATCACATTTAGAGATCTTTACGATTACATTGAGAAGATCTATAGGATCACATTTAGAAGATCTATAGGATCACATTTAGAAGATCTATAGGATCATGAAGATCATTGGGATCTTATTTAGAAGAACTATATAATCACATTTAGAAGATCAATAGGATCACATTTAGAAAATCTATAAGATTACATTTAGAAGATCTATAGGATCATGTTTAGAAGATTAATAGGATCACATTTAGAGATCTTTACGATCACATTGAGAAGATCTATAGGATCACATTTAGAAGATCTATAGGATCACATTTAGATGATCAATAGGATCGCGTTTAGAAGATTCATAGGATCAAATTTAGAAGATCTATAGGCTCACAAAGATCTAGAGGATCACATTTAGTAGATACATAGAATCACATTAAGATCAATGGGATTACATTTAGAAGATCTATAGGATCACATTTAGAAGATCTATAGGATCACATATAGAAGATCAATAGGATTACATTTAGTAGATCTATAGGATCACATTTAGAAGATCTATAGGATCATGAAGATCATTGGGATCTTATTTAGAAGAACTATATAATCACATTTAGAAGATCAATAGGATTACATTTAGAAGATCTATAGGATCACATTTAGAAGATCTATAGGATCATATTTAGAAGATCTATAGGATCACGTTTAGAAGATTAATAGGATCACATTTAGAAGGTCATTAGGATCACATTTAGAGATCTTTACGATCACATTGAGAAGATCTATAGGATCACATTTAGAAGGTCATTAGGATCACATTTAGAGATCTTTACGATCACATTGAGAAGATCTATAGGATCACATTTAAAAGATCTATAGGATCACATTTAGATGATCAATAGGATCACGTTTAGAAGATTCATAGGATCAAATTTAGAAGATCTATAGGTTCACAAAGATCTAGAGGATCACATTTAGTAGATCTATAGAATCACGTTAAGAAGATCAATAGGATTACATTTAGAAGATCTATATGATCATGAAGATCATTGGGATCTTATTTAGAAGATCTATAGAATCACATTCAGAAGATCAATAGGATCACATTTAGAAGATCAATAGTATCACATTTAAAAGATCTATACAATCACATTTAAAGATCTATAGGATCACATTTAGAAGATCACATTTAAAAGATCTTTAGGATCACATTTAGAAGATCACATCTAAAAGATCTATAGGATCACATTTAGAAGATCTATAGGATGACAAAGATCTAGAGGATCACATTTCGAGATCATTAGGATTACATTTAGGATATCTATAGGATCACATTTAGAAGATCAATAGGATTACATTTAGAAGATCTATAGGATCACATTTAGAAGATCTATAGGATCACATTCAGAAGATCTATAGGATCACATTTAGAAGATATATAGGATCATGAAGATCATTGGGATCTTATTTAGAAGAACTATATAATCACATTTAGAAGATCAATAGGATCACATTTAGAAGATCTATAATATTACATTTAGAAGATCTATAGGATCATATTTAGAAGATCTATAGGATCACGTTTAGAAGATTAATAGGATCACATTTAGAAGATCATTAGGATCACATTTAGAGATCTTTACGATCACATTGAGAAGATCTATAGGATCACATTTAGAAGATCTATAGGATCACATTTAGAAGATCAATAGGATTACATTTAGAAGATCTATAGGATCACATTTAGAAGATCTATAGGATCATGAAGATCATTGGGATCTTATTTAGAAGAACTATATAATCACATTTAGAAGATCAATAGGATCACATTTAGAAGATCTATAAGATCACATTTAGAAGATCTATAGGATCATATTTAGAAGATCTATAGGATCACGTTTAGAAGATTAATAGGATCACATTTATAAGATCATTAGGATCACATTTAGAGATCTTTACGATCACATTGAGAAGATCTATAGGATCACATTTAGAAGATCTATAGGATCACATTTAGATGATCAATAGGATCACGTTTAGAAGATTCATAGGATCAAATTTAGAAGATCTATAGGTTCACAAAGATCTAGAGGATCACATTTAGTAGATCTATAGAATCACGTTAAGAAGATCAATAGGATTACATTTAGAAGATCTATAGGATCACATTCAGAAGATCAATAGGATTACATTTAGAAGATCTATAGGTTCACATTTAGAAGATCTATAGGATCATGAAGATCATTGGGATCTTATTTAGAAGAACTATATAATCACATTTAGAAGATCAATAGGATCACATTTAGAAGATCTATAAGATCACATTTAGAAGATCTATAGGATCATATTTAGAAGATCTATAGGATTACGTTTAGAAGATTAATAGGATCACATTTAGAAGATCATTAGGATCACATTTAGAGATCTTTACGATCACATTGAGAAGACCTATAGGATCACATTGACAAGATCTATAGGATCAAATTTAGAAGATCTATAGGCTCACAAAGATCTAGAGGATCACATTTAGTAGATCTATAGAATCACGTTAAGAAGATCTATAAGATAACATTTAGAAGATCTATAGGATCATATTTAGAATATCTATATGATAACATTTAGAAGATCTATAGGATGACGATCTATCGGATCACATTTAGAAGATCTATAGTATCACGAAGATCTATAGGATCAAATTTAGAAGATCTATAGGATCACGTTTAGAAGTTTTATAGGATCACATTTAGAAGATCTATACGTTCACGAAGATAAATAGGATCATATTTAGAAGATCTATTGGATCACATTTAGAAGGTCTATACGATCACGTTTAGAAGATCTATAGGATGACATTTAGAAGATCTATAGGATTACATTTAGAAGCTCTATAGGATCATATTTAGAAAATCTATAGGATCATGTTTAGAAGATCAATAATATCATATTTAGAGATCAATAGGCTCACATTTAGAAGATCTATTGGATCACATTTAGAGATCTTTATGATCACATTTAGAAGATCTATAGTATGAAGTTCAGAAGATTTATAGGATCACATTTAGAAGATCAATAGGATCACGTTTAGAAGATTTATAGGATCACATTTAGAAGATCTATAGGATCACAAAGATCTATAGGATCACATTTAGAAGATCTATAGTTTCACGTTAAGAAGATCTATACGATCATGTTTAGAAGATCAAAAGGATCACATTTAGAGATCAATAGGATCACATTTAGAAGATCTGTAGGATCACATTTAGAAGATATTATAGTATAACATTTAGAAGATATTATAGTATAACATTTAGAAGATCTATAGGATCATGTTTAGAAGATCAATAAGATCACATTTAGAGATCATTAGGTTCACATTTAGAAGATCTATAGGATCACATTTAGAAGATCAATAGGATCACGTTTAGAAGATTTATAGGATCAAATTTAGAAGATCTATAGGCTCACAAAGATCTAGAGGATCACATTTAGAAGATCTATAGAATCATGAAGATCATTGGGATCTTATTTAGAAGATCTATAGAATCACGTTTAGAAGATCAATAGGATCACGTTTAGAAGATCTATAGGATCACATTTAGAAGATCTATAGGATCATATTTAGAATATCTATATGATAACATTTAGAAGATCTGTAGGATCACAAAGATCTATAGGATCACATTTCGAAGATCCATAGTATCACGAAGGTTTATAGGATCAAATTTAGAAGATCTATCGGATCACGTTTAGAAGATTTATAGGATCAGATTTAGAAGATCAATAGGATCAGGTTTAGAGATTATTGGGATAACATTTAGAAGATCTATAGGATCAGATTTAGAAGATCTATAGGATCAGATTTAAAAGATCTGTAGGATCACGTTTAGAAGATCTATAGGATCACATTTAGAAGATTAATAGATCACATTTAGAAGATCAATAAGATCACATTTAGAAAATCAATAGGATCACTTCTCGAAGATCAATCGGATTACATTTAGAAGATCTATAGGATCACATTTAGAGATCAATAGGATCACAATCAGAAGATCTATAGGATCACATTTAGAAGATTAATAGGATCACATTTAGATCTGTAGGATCAAATTTAGAGATCAATAGGATCACATTCAGAGATCAATAGGATCACATTTAGAAGATCAATAGGATCACAGTTAGAGATCTATAGGATAGGATCACATTTAGAGATCAATAGGATCATATTTAGAAGATCCATAGGATTACGTTTGTTACCTTGGAGGCAGAGGCCACCAACTTCCTGTCAGCAGTGATTGACACGTCTGTCACCCAATCACAGTGGCCCTGTGACAGAGACACGGTCAGACGGATCAGAGCTGAACTGTGAATGTTTCTACAGAAGAGTTGAATCACCTTCAGGACCAGAGTCCTGCTGAGGGAGGACGTATCCCAGCATGCTACAGTGCTGTCGTAGGAGCCCGACACCAGCAGGGTTGCTATGGAAACACGACAGGAAGTGTTGATGAGGTAAAGATCGTACATATTGTACTGTACTACACCTCAGAGGTACATATTGTACAGTACTACACCTCAGAGGTACATATTGTACTTGTTGCTGTACTACATCTCAGAGGTACATATTGTACTGTATTACATCTCAGAGGTACTTGTAGTACTTGTTACTGTACTACATCTCAAGGTACACATAGTACTTGTTACTGTACTACATCTCAGAGGTACATATTGTACTGTACTACATCTCAGAGGTACATACAGTACTTGTTACTGTCCTACATCTCGAGGTACACATAGTACTTGTTACTGTACTACATGTCGAGGTACTTGTAGTACTTGTTACTGTACTACATGTTCTCACCGTCAGCAGAGCAGCAGCAGGAGCTCACGCTGCCTTCGTGGCCTCTCTGCAGCGTCGTTCCGCCGTGGGATCGAAACCCTCCGGTCTGCAGGTCCCACAGCTTCAGGCTCTTGTCCCAGGATGCCGTGCACAGGAAGGACCCGTCGCCGGTGAAGCAGCAGTCGGAGACGACGTTGCCGTGGTTACTGAGACAGACGGGAAAACAAGAAGAAGAAGACAGGAAGTCTTTGGAAGACACAATCAAAGACAGCCAACGAGAGTTCTCAGGTGAGCTCTTCACCTGTCGATGGACACGGTGGTCTTCTGAGCCAGCAGGTCCCATAGTTTGATGCCGCGGTCAGCCGACACAGTGGCCACTCGCTGGCCCTGAGGGTCGAAGCAGCACCGCGTGATGGTGGAGCGGTGATGAGCTGGGAGAGAAAACAAATGCACCTTCACTCAGCTCTTCAAGCAGCTGTCCACAGAGCGGGCGGAGCAGAGCGGGCGGAGCAGAACATACCGCTGACGTGGTGCACCGTCTGCCCGCTGGCGGCCTCCACGAGGAACACGCCGTTCTGAGGGTCTGAAGCACAAACTAGCAGCCGGCCGTCAGGCGACGAGCTGCAGGAGGTCAGTAAGCCAGCTGGCCGGCACCGCCACTGCAGAGGCAATCATCATCAATATCATCAATATCAATATCCTGTGAGCGCCACTGGGAAACATTTCATGTTCTAAACGTTATATATATATATATATATATATATATATATATATATATAGATTACATACATGACAATACTTCAGACTCTAAGTCTTTGTCTTTTGAACTTTATTCACATCAAAGAACAAAAGAAACATCATACTTCGTACTTTATAGACCTCATTAAGGCCTTGTTTCATTTTACGCTCAATACTGAAATAATAACCGCCAACAAAAGGAATTACAGAGGAGGAAGAGGAGGAGGAAGAGGAGGATTACCAGAGTCTGTCCTGTCTCCAGGTCCGTAGACACCATCTTCTTATCCCAGGAGACTGTAACCATCCTAACAGACAAAGATCAAGTCATCATGCTCCCATCAAGTCATCATGCTCCCAGTGAGTCATCATGCTCCCATCGAGTCATCATGCTCCCATCAAGTCATCATGCTCCCAGTGAGTCATCATGCTCCCATCGAGTCATCATGCTCCCAGTGAGTCATCATGCTCCCAGTAAGTCATCATGTTCCCATCAAGTCATCATGCTCCCATCAAGTCATCATGCTCCCATCAAGTCATCATGCTCCCAGTGAGGACGACCAGGACAAAGATCTGCTGTGGACTGAAGGACTAAAGGAAGGACTGAAGGACTGATCCAATCAGAGAGACACTCACCTGTTGGTGTCTGGGATCAGAGAGACTCACCTGTGGGTGTCTGGGATCAGAGAGACTCACCTGTTGGTGTTTGGGATCAGAGAGCACTCCGTGATGGTTTTACTGTGAAGTCCATCAAACACCTTCAGAGGTTTGTAGCTCTCCAGGTTCTGCAGACGTCAAAGGTCATCATGAGGAAATATGACATCAGTGTCTATTTACTGTAAAATGCTGTAAATTGGATCATAAAGAAACATCAATGAACCGCTTGTAGTTCATTATTTTATTAAAATAGTTTTGGTTCTTACACCTACTACTACCTCGATGACATCCTGATCTTCTCCAAGAACCAAGAGGAACACTCGCACCACGTCCAATCCGTACTTCAACGTCTACCAGAGAACTCTCTCTTTGTGAAGTCGGGGAACTGCGACTTTCACATTCCCACAGTTTCATTCCTGGGATATATCGTTTCCCATGGCAGCATCAAAATGTACTACCATGGTCACTACCTGGTCTGTCCCAAACTCCTGCAAGTAGCTGCAGTGTTTCCTGGGGTTCGCCAACTTCTATAGGAGGTTCATCAGAGATTAGAGCTCGGTCGCTTCCCCACTCACTGCCCTCACCTCCTCCAAGATTCCCTTCCTTTGGACTTCTAGAGCCGAGGAAGCCTTTTAGAACCTTAAGTCCAGGTTCACCTCAGCACCCATCCTCCAAGTCCTGGACCCTGACAGACAATTTGTGGTGGAAGTGGATGCCTCCGACGTAGGGGTTGGTGGCGTCCTGTCCCAATGCTCTGCTGCTGACCAGAAGCTCCATCCTTGCGACTTTTTCTCTCGTCGGCTTTCCCCCGCCGAGAGAAACTATGACATTGGCAACCGGGAACTACTAGCAGTGAAGCTGGCTCTGGAGGAGTGGCATCACCGGCTGGAGGGGACCAAACTCCAATTCCTGGTCCTGACCGACCACAAGAACCTGGAGCACATCCACACACCAGGTGGTCTCTGTTCTTCACACGGTTACACTTCACTCTCTCCTATCGCTCCGGGTCCCACAATGGCAAGCCTAATGCCCTTTCCCGTCAGTTCCAGGGGGAGGAGGAACCTACCTCTAGCTCCTCTTCCATCCTTCCTGACTCCTGCCGAGTCGCTGTCCTCACCTGGAAGATTGAGGAATAAGTGAGGGCCATGACTGAGGGTCAAGCTGGTCATAGCGTGTGTCCTCCTAACCGCCTGTTCGTCCCTCAGGTCCTCCAGTGGGCCCACTCCTCTAAACTTACCTGACACCCGGGCATCCAAAGGACCCAGGACGCTCTTCGGCAGTGCTTCTGGTGGGCCTCGCTCAATGAAGACACCAGGGAGTTCATCAACACCTGCCCGGTCTGCAATCAACACAAGCCTTCTCACCAGGCCCCGGCCGGCCTCCTACAGCCCATCCCCGTGCCTCATCGTCCGTGGTCCCACATCTCCCTGGACTTTGTCACTGGGCTACCACCATCTGAGGGCCACACCACCATCCTGACAGTGGTCAACAGGTTCAGCGAGTTGGCCCATTTTATTCCTCTGCCCAAACTCCCGTCTGCTAAGGAGACGGCAGAACTCATCTCCCTGCACATCTTACGCCAGCATGGGATCCCGGTCAACGTAGTCTCCAACCGAGGTCCTCAGTTCACCTCCATCTTCTGGAGGGAATTCTGCTCTCTGCTGGGGTCCACCGTCAGTCTGACCTCTGGGTTTCACCCCCAATCCAACAGTCAGACAGAGAGGAAGAACCAGGAGATGGAAACCGCCCTCCTCCTGCCTCCTGGTCCCGCCAGCTGATGTGGGTGGAGTACGCTCACTACACCCTGACCAGCTCCGCCACAGGCTTGTCTCCTTCCAGTGCGCATATGGGTATCAGCCTCCTCTGTTCCCCGCATTGGAGAAGGAGGTTTCCTGACCTTCTGTCCAGACCTTCATCTGCCGCTGCTGCCAGACTTGGATGAGGGCCCGAGCCACCCTGCTCTGGTCGCCCGACTGCTACCCAACAGCGGCTAACCGATACCGCACCCCGGCCCCCATCTACCAGGTGGGTCAGAGGGTGTGGTTGTCGACCTGGGACCTACCTTTTGCGGGTAGAGTCCAAGAAACTGGGCCCAAGATTCATCGGGCCCTTCAAGATCGAGAGGATCATCAACCCGGCGGCAGTGAGGCTCAAGCTCCCCAGATCCATGCGCATCCACCCCACGTTCCACGTGTCCAAGGTCAAACCTGTCCGGGAGAGTCCCCTGGTGCCTTTATGTCACAGTTCTGCTTCCCTTCTCTCCTGCCACCTTATCGCTCGCCCAACTCATTCTTAAATACATCCAGTAGCAGTACAGAGTATTCTTAAATACCTCCGGTAGCAGTACAGAGTATTCTTAAACTCCTCCAGAAGCAGTACAGATTATTCTTAAACACCTCCAGTAGCAGTACAGAGGAGTATTCTTAAATACCTCCAGTAGCAGTATATGCAGTAGTAGTATCTGAAGTAGGAGTAGGAGTATCTGAAGTAGGAGTATCTGAAGTAGGAGTAGGAGTATCTGAAGTAGGAGTATTTGAAGTAGGAGTATCTGAAGTAGGAGTAGGAGTATCTGAAGTAGGAGTATCTGAAGTAGGAGTAGGACTATCTGAAGTAGGAGTATCTGAAGTAGGAGTAGGAGTATCTGGAGTAGGAGTATCTGAAGTAGCAGTAGGAGTATATGAAGGAGTATATTCAGTAGCAGTAGGAGTATTTGAAGTAGCAGTAGGAGTATATTCAGTAGGAGTAGGAGTATTTGAAGTAGCAGTAGGAGTATATTCAGTAGGAGTATATTCAGTAGCAGTAGGAGTATATGAAGTCGCAGTATATTCAGTAGGAGTAGGAGTATATTCAGTAGCAGTAGGAGTATATGAAGGAGCAGTATATTCAGTAGCAGTATATTTAGTAGCAGTAGGAGTATTTGAAGTAGCAGTATATTCAGTAGCAGTATATTTAGTAGCAGTAGGAGTATTTGAAGTAGCAGTAGGAGTATCTGCAGTAGGAGTATCTGAAGTAGGAGTATCTGAAGTACTACTACCCAGAGGATGGCGCTGTGGTCGGAGGAGCAGCTGAGCAGGCGGCGGTCGTGGAAGCCGACTCGAGCGGCGGTGACGGCGTCGCTGTGAGCTCGTAACACTTTGACAGGAACCTGTAGAGCAGTAAAGTACATCAATGTAGAGCAGTACAAGTACGTCAATGTAGAGCAGTACAAGTAAACTAATGTAGATCAGTACAAGTACATCAATGTAGAGCATTACAAGTATATCAATGTAGAGTAGTACAAGTCCATCAATATAGAGCAGTACAAGTCCATCAATGTAGAGCAGTACAAGTACATCAATGTAGAGCATTACAAGTATATCAATGTAGAGTAGTACAAGTCCATCAATATAGAGCATTACAAGTATATCAATGTAGAGCAGTACAAGTACATCAATGTAGAGCATTACAAGTATATCAATGCAGAGCAGTACAAGTACACTAATGTAGAGCAGTACAAGTACACTAATGTAGAGCAGTGCAAGTACATCAATGTAGAGCAATACAAGTACACTAATGTAGAGCAGTACAAGTACACTAATGTAGAGCAGTACAAGAACACTAATGTAGAGCAGTACAAGTACATCAATGTAGAGCAGTACAAGTATACTAATGTAGAGCAGTACAAGTACATCAATGTAGAGCAGTACAAGTACATCAATATAGAGCAGTACAAGTACATCAATGTGGAGCAGTACAAGTACACTTCCCTCTGAGATGTACTGGAGTACAAGTATAAAGTAGCATGGAATCACATTACTAAAGTACAAGTACCTGAGGAGTGGACTTGTGTACTTGAGTTAATGAACAGCGATCATTTTTGAGGTTCTGAAGTATTTACGTTTCATAGTTGTACTTCAGAGTAAAGTATTGATGTATATATAGAACTGTGTACATTTACTATCTTGTACTTCACTTCAGAGTAAAGTATTGAAGTATATATATAACTGTACATTTACTACATTGATACTTTACTTTCATATTCATAATGAAATATAACTATTATTAAACTACCATCAGTATATGAAGTCATGACAGTGAGCTGCAACATCAAAGTAAATAAATCAAAAATATATATAATGCTATAAAGTACTTTTACTTGATGTACTTTAAGTACATTTTGATGTTAATACTTTGAATATTTTGAAGGCAGGTATTTGAGTTCTACAGTGTAGTATTACTAGTGTAGTATAGTGTAGTTCTAGAGTGTAGTATTACTAGTGTTACTGCAGTATCAGTACTGTGTTATTACTGAGGAGGTGTTCTACCTGGCTCCTCCCTCCTCTTCCTCCCTCCTCTTCCTCAGTCCTCTCCTCTTCCTCAGTCTTCTCCTCTTCTTCCTCAGTCCTCTCCTCTTCCTCTCCTCCTGAATGGTCTTTGGACGCCATCTTGGATCCTTTGGCTGAGTGTTAGCTGCTAGTGTTGATGTTAGCTCTAGTTGCTATGGCAGTTACCGTAGCAACATCACCTGACGACCGTGGGTGTCGCCTTCAAGGTCTGTGGGACATCCGAGGATTGAAGGTGTCTTTCTCACGTTCTGTCTTTACACTGATAATCGAAACTATGAAACCAAATAATAAAAAGCATAAAAAACAACAGAAGACGTGTGTTATGTTAAAGTTTAATATGTAATGTTCTTTAGCTGTAACTTATGTAAAAGTTTAATATGTAAATGTATAATAATGTTCTTAATATATAACTTATATAAAAGTTGAATATGTAAATGTATAATAATGTTCTTTAGATGAGGTCAGACCTCTGAACTGAATTATTTT
>JACSYO010000009.1:0-15000 GCA_016806645.1 Ophiodon elongatus | reverse complement strand
CTCCCTGCTCTGGCTCCTGCTCTGCTCCCTGCTCTGCTCCCTGCTCTGGTTCCTGCTCTGCTCCCTGCTCTGGTTCCTGCTCTGGTTCCCGCTCTGGTTCCTGCTCTGCTCCCTGCTCTGCTCCCTGCTCTGCTCCCTGCTCTGCTCCCTGCTCTGGTTCCCGCTCTGGTCCCTGCTCTGGTTTCTGCTCTGGTTCCTGCTCTGGTTCCTGCTCTGCTCCCTGCTCTGGTTCCTGCTCTGCTCTCTGCTCTGCTCCCTGCTCTGGTTCCTGCTCTGGTTCCTGCTCTCTGCTCCCTGCTCTCTGCTCTGGATCCTGCTCTGCTCCCTGCTCTCTGCTCTGGTTCCTGCTCTGCTCCCTGCTCTCTGCTCTGGTTTCTGCTCTGCTCCCTGCTCTGGTTCCTGTTCTGCTCCCTGCTCTCTGCTCTAGTTCCTGTTCTGCTCCCTGCTCTAGTTCCTGCTCTGCTCCCTGCTCTGCTCCCTGCTCTGCTCCCTGCTCTGCTCCCTGCTCTGGCTCCTGCTCTGCTCCCTGCTCTGCTCCCTGCTCTGCTCCCTGCTCTGGTTCCTGCTCTGGTTCCTGCTCTGGTTCCTGCTCTGGTTCCCGCTCTGGTTCCCGCTCTGGTCCCTGTTCTGGTTCCTGCTCTGCTCTCTGCTCTGCTCCCTGCTCTGGTTCCTGCTCTGGTTCCTGCTCTCTGCTCCCTGCTCTCTGCTCTGGATCCTGTTCTGCTCCCTGCTCTCTGCTCTCTGCTCTGGTTTCTGCTCTGCTCCCTGCTCTCTGCTCTAGTTCCTGTTCTGCTCCCTGCTCTAGTTCCTGCTCTGCTCCCTGCTCTGCTCCCTGCTCTGCTCCCTGCTCTGGCTCCTGCTCTGCTCCCTGCTCTGCTCCCTGCTCTGGTTCCTGCTCTGCTCCCTGCTCTGGTTCCTGCTCTGGTTCCCGCTCTGGTTCCCGCTCTGGTCCCTGCTCTGGTTCCTGCTCTGGTTCCTGCTCTGGTTCCTGCTCTGGTTCCTGCTCTGCTCCCTGCTCTGCTCCCTGCTCTGGTTCCTGCTCTGCTCCCTGCTCTGGTTCCTGCTCTCTGCTCCCTGCTCTCTGCTCTGGATCCTGCTCTGCTCCCTGCTCCCTGCTCTCTGCTCTGGTTCCTGCTCTGCTCCCTGCTCTGGTTTCTGCTCTGCTCCCTGCTCTGGTTCCTGTTCTGCTCCCTGCTCTCTGCTCTAGTTCCTGTTCTGCTCCCTGCTCTGCTCCCTGCTCTGATTCCTGCTCTGCTTCCTGCTCTGCTTCCTGCTCTGCTCCCTGCTCTGCTCCCTGCTCTGCTCCCTGCTCTCTGCTCTGCTCCCTGCTCTCTGCTCTAGTTCCTGCTTTGCTCCCTGCTCTCTGCTCTGCTCCCTGCTCTGATTCCTGTTCTGCTCCCTGCTCTGCTCCCTGCTCTGCTCCCTGCTCTGGCTCCTGCTCTGCTCCCTGCTCTGCTCCCTGCTCTGGTTCCTGCTCTGCTCCCTGCTCTGGTTCCTGCTCTCTGCTCCCTGCTCTCTGCTCTGGATCCTGCTCTGCTCCCTGCTCCCTGCTCTCTGCTCTGGTTCCTGCTCTGATTCCTGCTCTGCTTCCTGCTCTGCTCCCTGCTCTCTGCTCTGCTCCCTGCTCTCTGCTCTAGTTCCTGCTTTGCTCCCTGCTCTCTGCTCTGCTCCCTGCTCTGATTCCTGTTCTGCTCCCTGCTCTCTGCTCTAGTTCCTGTTCTGCTCCCTGCTCTAGTTCCTGCTCTGCTCCCTGCTCTGCTCCCTGCTCTGGCTCCTGCTCTGCTCCCTGCTCTGCTCCCTGCTCTGCTCCCTGCTCTGCTCCCTGCTCTGGTTCCTGCTCTGCTCCCTGCTCTGGTTCCCGCTCTGGTTCCCGCTCTGGTTCCCGCTCTGGTCCCTGCTCTGGTCCCTGCTCTGGTTCCTGCTCTGGTCCCTGCTCTGGTCCCTGCTCTGCTCCCTGCTCTGGTCCCTGCTCTGCTCCCTGCTCTGGTTCCTGCTCTCTGCTCCCTGCTCTCTGCTCTGGATCCTGCTCTGCTCCCTGCTCTGCTCCCTGCTCTCTGCTCTGGTTCCTGCTCTGCTCCCTGCTCTGGTTTCTGCTCTGCTCCCTGCTCTGGTTCCTGTTCTGCTCCCTGCTCTCTGCTCTAGTTCCTGTTCTGCTCCCTGCTCTGCTCCCTGCTCTGATTCCTGCTCTGCTCCCTGCTCTGCTCCCTGCTCTGCTCCCTGCTCTCTGCTCTAGTTCCTGCTTTGCTCCCTGCTCTCTGCTCTGCTCCCTGCTCTGATTCCTGTTCTGCTCCCTGCTCTCTGCTCTAGTTCCTGCTCTGCTCCCTGCTCTCTGCTCTAGTTCCTGCTCTGCTCCCTGCTCTCTGCTCTAGTTCCTGCTCTGCTCCCTGCTCTCTGCTCTGCTCCCTGCTCTGCTCCCTGCTCTAGTTCCTGCTCTGCTCCCTATTCTGCTCCCTGCTCTAGTTCCTGCTCTGCTCCCTGCTCTGCTCTCTGCTCTAGTTCCTGCTCTAGTTCCTGCTCTAGTTCCTGCTCTCTGCTCCCTGCTCTCTGCTCTGCTCCCTGCTCTCTGCCCTGGTTCCTGCTCTGCTCCCTGCTCTGGTTCCTGCTCCCTGCTCTGGTTCCTGTTCTGCTCCCTGCTCTGGTTCCTGGTCTCCAGAGGATCAACTCTTCAACTCTAGTTCCTGCTCTCTGCTCCCTGCTCTCTGCTCCCTGCTCTCTGCTCCCTGCTCTCTGCTCCCTGCTCTCTGCTCCCTGCTCTCTGCTCCCTGCTCTCTGCTCTCTGCTCCCTGCTCTCTGCTCCCTGCTCTCTGCTCCCTGCTCTCTGCTCCCTGCTCTAGTTCCTGCTCTGCTCCCTGCTCTGCTCCCTGCTCTGCTCCCTGCTCTGCTCCCTGCTCTGCTCCCTGCTCTGCTCCCTGCTCTCTGCTCTGCTCCCTGCTCCCTGCTCTGCTCCCTGCTCTCTGCCCTGGTTCCTGCTCTCTGCCCTGGTTCCTGCTCTGCTCCCTGCTCCCTGCTCTGGTTCCTGTTCTGCTCCCTGCTCTGGTTCCTGGTCTCCAGAGGATCAACTCTTCACAGTTTAACACGTTACCTTGGTGACGGAGGAAGAGAAAGGTGAGGAGGTTTGCTCCACTTTGATCTCAGTTTGGTTTCTTGCAGCAACAAGGAGTTCACTCAGCGGGTCCTCCTTCTTCTGGTCTGAGACATCCCACCTGGACCTCTTCCCAGCTTCTGTAGGAGGAGGAGGAGGAGGAGCTGAAAGGGAGGAGGAGGGAGAGGAGAAGGAGGAGGAAGAGGGAAAAGAGGAAGGGGGAGGAGGAGGAGGAAGAGGAGGAGGAAGAAGGAGGAAGAGGAGCAGGGAGAAGAGAAAGGAGGAGGAAGAGAATAAAAATGTCACACTACAATGTTAAAAAAAACTAACAATTTTTAACAACACACACACACACACACACACACACACACACACACACACACACACACACACACACAACCTGTGGACTCCGTCACACTCAGGAAGTTGAAGACTGAAAACTTGTCTCTCTTGACTTTGGTCAAACCGACCAGACCGGACCTGAAGGACAACAGAGACATTATTATTACTATTATTATTACTACTATTATTATTATTATTACTATAAATACTATTATTATTATTATTATTACTATTATAATTCTTATTACTATTATTATTACCATTACCATTATTATTACTATTACTATTATTAGTGTGTGTGTATATATATTTATTTATGTTTTCATTTCATTACATTTAGCTGATGCTTTTATCCAAAGCGACTTAAGGTGTGTTCACACCAAAAGCGTTGCAAATTTTCGCAACGCTTTTCCGCATGAGTTTACTCGCAGGACTATTTGTGGTTATTTCGCTTCATCGCGCTAGTCGCGCCAGAAAGGGGGCGTGGCTTATCGCGTGGAAATAGTTAATTTCTGCCATCCACTGTGGAAGAAATAACCACTGCTTTGTACATGTTGTGGAAGTCCCATAAACATGGGAACATCAGACGATGGGAGGGAGGGGCTACCGTGATGGGAGGGGCTACCGTGACGGGAGGGGCTAGGGCTACCATGACAGGAGGGGATACCATGATGGGAGGGGCTACCATAATGGGAGGAGCTACTATAATGGGAGGAGCTACTATGATGGGAGGGGCTACCATGACAGGAGGGGCTACCATGACGGGAGGGGCTACCCTGACGGGAGGAGCTACCATGGCGGGAGGGGCTACCATGGCAGGAAGGGCTACCATGATGGGAGGGGCTACCATGATGGGAGGAGTTACCCTGCAAGGTGCCACCTGCCCATCAGGACTAACCAACACCGTACAGGAGACATCACGGGTTAAGGGTCTAAAGGACACATGGACATGGTCCTCTGATTGAAGGACCCCTGCTCTATGTGCGTGCGTACCCGGTATAGGGATCTGGGATGTTGAACCTCTTGCAGAGCAGTTTGTCTGGATGCCACTCAAACGTTTCTCTGGTCAGTTTTCCGAACATCTTCATGTTTACGGCGGCCTGTTTGTCGTCCACGTCGCCCTGACAACCAAACAAACACGTTTACAAACAAACAAACAAACACGTTTACAACCAGAGGAGAAGCTCATACAAACACACGTCTGAACACCTGAACTGTCCCTTTAACGTCATTAACAGGCGTGAGACTGTCTCCTATCACCATGGAGACCAGCTGGTCTACAGGGACCTACCTCCTGGTCCCGGTTGACCTCCACGCTGTCCTCGTCCTCCTGGCTCTTGGCTCGGGTAAAGCGGGTGGAGAGCGAGGAGGAGGAGGGTCTGTACAGGATGGAGGCTCGGACGAACTCATCCCTCTCCCTGCTGCGCTCCCACTCCGTCATGCCTGGGTCCAGACTCTGCTCCAGACCACCTGGGGGGGACAGACTGGACCTTACTGGTGGTGAAGCATGAACAGTGTGTCTGCTGAAGAACAGCCTGCAGCCAGAGGCTCCTACAGTGCATGCTGGGACATGTAGGACAGAGCCTCCTACCTCGGTCCCCCTGCTGCAGGCGGCTCAGGTACAGCTCGTAGCGGGCCTGTTTGCTGGGGTTCTGCTCAAAGGGTCTGAAGGTCTGAGAGGAGGTCTGGACTCCTCTCCACACCGTCAGGGCCTCCTGCTGCTGCCGGAGGCCGGAGGAGGCCGCGCCACCCTTCGAAGGCCCCGCCCACGACCGCACGGCATCCTGGGAGGTGTTGGTGGAGGTCAGTGTGGAGGTCAGTGTGGAGGTCAGTGTGGAGGTCAGTGTGGAGGTCAGGTGCGCGCTGGAGGAGCTGCGCATGCTGAGGAGTCTCTGTCTGTCTTCAGGCTTCAGCAGCTCCAGGACTGAGCTGGGACCTGATCAGGGTTCAGCATGAAGATATTAATAAACACAGATATGGTGCAGATACCCACAGCTTTAGACTGAGGCTGGTCTACAGACCTCCTTTATTAGAGATTATAGATGTTTACAGACCTCCTTTATTAGAGATTATAGATGTTTACAGACCTCCTTCATTAGAGATTATAGAGGTTTACAGAGCGCCTGGAAAGCTGGAAACAGCTGTTTCTAAACCTGAGATGTTCTTTATCAACAACAACAACAACAACAACAAACACGTAAACAACAGTGAAACCTAAATAAGGACAGAAGACAGAAGACAGGAGGACAGACGACAGGAGGCAGGAGGACAGAAGACATGAGGACAGAAGACAGGAGGACAGAAGACATGAGGACAGAAGTCAGGAGGACAGAAGACAGAAGACATGAGGACAGAAGACATGAGGACAGAAGACAGGACGACAGAAGACATGAGGACAGAAGACAGGAGGACAGGAGACAGAAGACAGGAGACAGGAGGACAGAAGCCAGGAGGACAGAAGACAGAAGGACAGAAGACAGGAGGACAGGAGGACAGAGGACAGAAGACAGGAGGACAGAAGACAGGAGGACAGAAGACAGGACGACAGAAGACATGAGGACAGAAGACAGGAGGACAGAAGACAGGAGGACAGGAGGACAGAAGACAGACGACAGGAGACAGGAGGACAGAAGACAGGAGGACAGA
Source organism: Ophiodon elongatus (assembly GCA_016806645.1). Lineage (NCBI taxonomy): Eukaryota > Metazoa > Chordata > Actinopteri > Perciformes > Hexagrammidae > Ophiodon > Ophiodon elongatus. The sequence goes on along the minus strand of JACSYO010000009.1, from coordinate 8,930 downwards.
AGTCAGGAGGACAGAAGACATGAGGACAGAAGACATGAGGACAGAAGACAGGACGAAAATATTTTATGTTTATGCTTAATAAATGTCTCACGCTTAGGATAACTATGAAGCCGCATTAACACATATATTAGGTTTATTAAGAGCACAATATTCATAGTTTTATGTATCTAATTAATCACTGACATAGTATTATAAGTACATACATGAACCAGATCTCTAAGCAGGCCCATAGAAACCGGGGGGGGGGCGTAGACAGACTCAGGAGATAAGGTACAGAGAAGAGAGCCCAGTGAAGGCAGAAGGAATGTTATGACGAGGGAAAAATAAACATGAGGCAGACAGTGAAATAATCAGTTTCGTCAACTGGTTAAAATGGCGTGCGTGAGACATTAGGTCACCTAATACGAGGTCAAAATGGCCGCAGGGGGCGGGGTTAAGGGGTGGGACCGGGGGCTGCACCTGAATCAGAATGTGTCATTATAAAAACTATGTCAATCTGAATGTTCGTGGGTTGTACTTCCGGACAGCAACTCGAGTTATTTGTAATCTGTGCATTGCAAATAAATCTACGTGAATTGAACTTTGATCCAATCTCTCTGGTATTCTGTGGGTGGTCAATTACTGAGGTCCGTAAGTGAGTTCCTGTGGCGCCTCACTAGCAGTCAGATAGGAAATAGTTGTGAAGTTTATACAGAATTAGGTTTTAAGGAAATTAGCCATCATCGAGCAGAATATGCAATAAACGGAAGAAATCCAGCCACAACAGTTGACGAGCCAGCCAGGAGAGGGCACCGCGGGGGACAAGGCCAAGCGAGGCGACCTTTGCTTCTCACAGACTGACCGATCTAAGACAGATGCGTCTAAGTAAAGGTAAGCAGAAAGCCACTGTCTAAAGTTTCTGCATCGGAGGTCTCAGTCTGTGAGGAGGAAGGGATGGCTGTGACGGTGGCACCCCGAAGGACGCCCTGATACCGTAAGAAAGATACGGCACTCAGTAATACTTTGTAGAACCCCACTAGTGTAATGTGCTTTAATTCTGATTGAGCTGTGGCATAATTGTTGATAAAATAAACTAACATACTGTTTCTATTTCCATTCAAGAATAGTGTTTCTGGTACTACAAAATAGATCATAGTGATAATAACATTGAACTGCATGGAGATTGGTTGAAGTTCATGAAGCATAATTCCGGGCACGTGCGCGTGCTGTGTGTATATAGCTGTGTATGGATGTGTGTGCGTGGAAGTTCCTCAACTGTGTTGTGAATGGAAAGTCCTTCAGGTTCTTAAAAATTTTAAAGAAGCCAGAAGAAAGGAGCCTCCACATAACCTCTGACCTCCTGGACGGCTCAGAGATCAGCAGGACTGTAAAGTGGGTCTTTACCTTGCAGGGCGTCTTCTCCCAGCAGCGTCCTCCTCTGATCAGAGTCCAGCTGGTGGCGTCCTCCATGTTGGGGCTCCTCTGGGACCATGTGGCCCCTGGAGACCCTCAGAGCTTCAGCCAGCGCAGGACTGACACCGGAAAGAGCCGAGGCATCGAGGGACGGACGGAAACGATGGACGGGGCGATAGTCTCTGGGCAGAGAGGGGGGGGGGAAGACCTGCAGACAGACAGAGAACCAGATCAGTGAAGCTCGTTCAGGTCCTCAGACTCGTCCTCAGACTCCACAGGATGCTCACCGGTTGGTCCTGAGACGGGTTCTGGGCCAAGGTGAACCCCTCGAGGATCTTCCCCAGGTACGACGCATCTTTGCTTTTGTCTGTGAACGGAATAAAAAGTGTAAATATTAGAATGTTAGAAAGGCATCTTCACAGAGAACCAAAAGGAGGAGGAATGATGTATTGTAGAACTACTGTGAGATCAAATACATGTTTTAAAGTTAAAACCTTCAGGAACATTAAACTGTATTTGGTCGGGTATTTTGATTTAAATAATCATATTAATAATTAAATGTGAGTCAATCCACTAACGAGCCTCATCAAATGAACCTGTTGTTCTCTTTCTGTCCAACAGGTCTCTTTATCTGCCTCTCGGCAGTGTGACTTGTGTGAAGCAGAGATTTGTTCATAAGTTTATGGAATGAATCACTCGGCATGAAAAGGAATAAAATGACGACGAGTTACTGACAACAGGGAGCTCTGGTCTGAAGCATGATGCACCTCAACCCTCTGGGGTCTTAGGGCATTTTCCAGATTTTTTACATATTTTCTTAAATACACCTTTAAAAAGGTACTTGCATATGAGACATACCCATGTGTTGTATATGATCATTTGCAGAACAATCTCAGCTATCTATATAATGAGGCACCAATTGTCCTAAGGCACTGTGTAAAGAGATAATTTGGGCATAAAGCTCAAAAATTGACGTCAGATTTTTGAAATTCTTCAAATCTCTTGTGAAAATATAACTTTACTCATGTGGACGAACTACTTTGGTGCTTGAAATTGGTTTACCAAAGTATAAGGTTCACAACAGTGGTGGAATATACGGATAAAATAGTACATACATGTATAATAAATGTCAAGAACCAAATGTTGTAATGTTTTTTTGAGTAGAAGTGATGTCTGTCACTCTACTTCCACCAGCTGTTAGAGGGACTGAGATCAAATGGGACTGAGTCATTACTTCATACTACAGATCAAGCTTCATGGGATGTGTGCAAATGAAAAATGAACATTACAACCGTTTTTGTTTTCAAACAAAATATTAACTTTATCGCTGAAAGTACGTCGTAACTGTAAACTTTCTCTTCGTACTTCCTCTCTTCTCTCTTGTATGCCGACTGAATGTAAACAGCAGTGTGTCTGTAGCGTAAGGTGGTGGGTAGGTCCTTAGGGATTTACTGAGTGTCCATTGGTTAGTTGACGTTGAAATGTTGACGGACACATGAATCCACAAATGACGGTGAGAGGTGGAGCTCGACACCCACGAATCACACGACACGTCCAAGCTCCTGGCGCGCTGTGTGAGTCACGTACAATCTCGTGGGAACTAGCACACGGAGGTGGAGAGTATACGCTTACGTAGACATCTTCGGAGCAATTCATTTAAACAGCGAGTAAACACTGCGTGGACGCGCCGGCGCGTCCGTCGACCCCAGAGAGTTAAAGGCCTATCCTGGGCCCCCTAGGCCTCTTCTGGACCCTCTAGGACTCTTCTGGACCCCCTAGGACTCTTCTGGACCCCAGTTTTACCTCTTTTCTTGGTGTATTGCTGCGGAGCCGTCCAGCCGTACAGTCCGTCTCCAGGCTCTTCCCCCCCCAGCTCAGTGTCGTATCTGGACATGGAGTCTCTGTGGTAGACCTCTTCGTCATCATCATCCTCCAGGGCCCCCACCCCAAACGCCTGCAGGTCAAAAGGTCACAGCATCGTCAGTCAGTGTCTCAGCTACGAGGACCTGGTGCAGTGGGCGGAGCTCCCACCTGTCCAGCCACGCCTCCTCTCCTGGGGCCTCTCTTGTCTCCGAACAGGCGGCTCCTGGTCTCAGACTGAGGCCGGAACAGGTCCAGGTGTTCAGGGGCTGCGCGGCCCAACAGGGCCCGACCCGGGTCCAGACCGCGGTACCCCAGACCCTGGACCCCCAGCCTGGGGTCGAAGTCCACCGGAGTCACATCCTTCGGGGCAAAGGTCACGTCCTCTGGAGCAAACTCATCCTTTTCATCGTCGTCCTGAATTAAAGGATGAAGATTTAGACACGTTTAGTTTTTCTCTCTGAGACAAAAAGTCTGAATATCTGTTGTTGTTATTATTGTTATTGATGTATTCCCGCCCACCCACCCCATCGGGTGAGCCTGTTGATTGTAATGACTTTAGAGCTAACAATACGAGACAGTTTCTTCCCCTCAAATTCAGCTAAACGTGAGCCTAGAAACAGAGCCCTTGCTGCATGTCATTCATGAGGCCAGACAGGTCATTTTAAGGCAGAGTGTCCCAAGGTACATGTTAGTAACAATGACATGGGTTTTGCGCCCCAGTTACCCGTCGGTGAGTTAGAGAGGGATAGTGGCTCAGAATGTCGACATGAGGAACTTACAATAGCTGTGTTGATTGAAGACAGACCCTGTGTAGCTCTTCTAGATTCAGGAAGTAATCACACCCTAGTCAGGACAGTCTCCCTAGGGATGTCATTTTTTGTGCAGGCACAGTTGACGTTTTCTGTATTCGTGGTGACAAGGTAGGTTACCCCATAGCTGAGGTAGCTATCCAGGTTATAGGTGAACACTACTTGCTTGCAGTAGGTGTATTTGAACAACTGCCCTTTCAGGTTGTGTCAGGTTCTGATCTCCCTATCCTTGCTGAACTGATAGCCAAGCAGTCTTGTGAGGCTAGAGCTAGCTGCATCAGTGAAAGTTTGCACGCTGTCACTAGGTTGAAAAGCAAGCAAGGGAAAGCTAGTGCAACAGCGGGGTGGGAGGAGTTACCTTTTGCGAATGAGGAAGTGCCTAGTGTTGCGCACACCGAACCGTTTAAGGAAAAGAAAAGCAAGAGACAAAAGGAGAAGGGACAGAGTAAGGGGAACAAAAGCAGCTGAACAGGTGTCAAAGCCTTTAGAATCCGACCTTTTTGCCATTCCTAGTGACATTGATAAGCTACAGAAAGAGGACCCCACACTTACAACATTGTTCTCTAAATGTGTGCCCGAGTCAACCCAAGTGATGGGTAGAGGAAAGGAAGCATTTCTGGTCAAGAGAGACAGGTTGTATCGCCGTAGCCAGATTGGTGACCAGTTAGTTATTCCCCAGAGCTTGAGGCACACAATCCTTAACCTGAGCCACTCCATCCCTTGGGCAGGACACTTGGGACAGGCAAAAACTTTTGCTAGAATGATTACCCGTTCCTATTGGCCCCAGCAGTACACTGACGCATTAAAATATTGCCAGTCTTGTCCACAGTGTCAGTTAACAGTTCCAGGCTCCCCTCATTAGCATGCCCATCATTGGTACACCCTTTTCACGCATTGCCATGGACATTGTAGGCCCACTAGAAAGGAGTAGTGCAGGCCACAAGTACATACTAGTAGTCTGTGATTATGCCATGAGATATCCTGAAGCCTTTCCCTTGAGGAAGATCAAGGCCCGCCAGATAGTCAACTACATCATTCAGCTGTTTTTCAGAGTTGGAATCCCAAAGGAGATCATCACAGACCAAGGCACCAACTTCACCTCAAGCCTGCTGAAAGAGGTGTACAGCATGCTGGGAATTCAGGGTGTAAAGACCAAGTCCCTACCATCCACAAACAGATGGCGTCGTTGAGCGCTTTGACAAGACCCTCAAGTCTATGCTGAGGAAGTTTGTGAATGACTCGGGGTCAGACTGGGACCAATGGCTTCCATTCTTGCTGTTTGCATACAGAGGGGTCCCACAAGCATCTACAGGGTTTTCACCTTTCCAGCTGCTATATGGACATTCAGTAAGTGGTCCAATGGATGTCTTGAAGGAGGCCTGGGGGGGTCCCATGCCACAACAGCAGTGCAGTGAGCTCTCATATGTCCTGAAGATGAGAGACAAACTGGACCAATTTCAGGAGCTTGCCAATGGTAATCTGGCTCAAGCACAGCAGCGACAGAAGAAGAGTTATGACAAGGCTTCTAGAAGAAGAGTTTTCCAGGAGGGTAAGAAAGTTCTCTTATTACTGCCAACGTCTGACAGTGGTCTCCTTGCCAAGTGGCAGGGGCCATACAAGATTACAAAAAAGGCTGGCCCGGTCACATATGAACTCTTTTTACCAGACCGTCGTAAAAAGCTTCAAGTCTTCCATGTAAACCTTCTGAAAGAATGGGTAGCCCAACCAGAGCAGTCTTCAACCATGTGGGCACGCACAATTGTTGACGAGGAAGAACTTCAGGAGCAGTATTTTCCCTCTTCAACTGAGGCTCCAGTGTTTCCAGATCTGAGTCATCTTACGCCAGACAAACACCGGGAACTACAGGCCCACATGAAAAAAGAGCTCTTCAGTCTAAAGCCAGGTTGTACACACCTCAATGAACATCAAATCCGTCTGCAATCACAAGAACAGCGGCCAATCAGGGACACCACCTATCGCATTCCAGCCCGACTTGTTCCAGGACTGAAGCAAGAAGTGGAGGAGATGCTGGCTACAGGAATCATCGAGCCGTCTCGCAGTGAGTGGTGTAGCCCTGTGGTGTTGGTTCCAAAGAAGGATGACCCTAAACTGACATTCTGTGTGAACTTTTCAAAGTTAAATGCTGTGTCTGCATTTGATCCCTATCCAATGCCAAGAGTTGATGAACTGATTGAGCACTTGGGAAATGCTCATTTCCTAACGACCCTGGATCTATGTAAAGGGTACTGGCAAGTGCCCTTAACTGAATCTTCGAAGGACATGACAACATTCAAGGTTCCAAGCGGCCTGTTCAGATTCAGAGTGATGCCCTTTGGTTTACACGGAGCACCAGCGACATTTCAGAGATTGGTTGATGAAGTTTTGAGAGGAGCGGAGGACTACGCAGCAGCCTACATTGATGACATTGTTATCTTTAGCTGGACCTGGGAGGAGCATGTCCAACATCTTGCTGATGTCTTTCAACGCATCCACAGTGCTGGTTTCGTCATCAATGCTAGGAAGTGTCACATTGCCAAGCCAGAGGTCCAGTACCATGGCTATGTGATTGGAGGTGGAGGCATCCGTCCTCAGGTTGGAAAGGTAGAGGCGATTGTAGCTTCACCGCTACCTAACACCAAGAGGAGGCTACGATCATTCTTGGGGTTAGTGGGTTGATATCGCAGACTTATCCCGAACTTTTCATCAAGATCTGCGGTACTAACTGACATGACTCGCAAATCCAGCCCAATAAAGGTTAAATGGACGCAAAAAAGAAAATGCTTTCAAGGACTTGCAAAACTGTGTGTGTCAAGAACCTGTTTTGTAGTGTCCAGATTTCACTCTTCCCTTAACTGTCCAGACAGATGTGTCTGGAGTAGGTCTCGGAGCAGTGTTATTGCAAGGACAGGCTGGAAACCAGTTGCCTGTGCAGTACATCAGCCAAAAACTCTTCCCAAGGGAAATAAGGTACTAAACAGTGGAAAAGGAGGCGCTAGCTATTAAATGGCCGTTAGACACCTTGAAATACTACCTGATTGGCAAAGAGTTTGTTCTTGAGTCTGACCATCAGGCATTGCAGTGGATCCACAAAATGAAGGACACTAATGCTAGAATTACCAGATGGTACTTGTCTCTCCAGCCTTATTGTTTACAGAACCAGTATAGACCAGGACACAAGAATGTCATCGCTGACTTCTCGTCCCGTGACTCTGAGGAGTAACGATTTTAAGGGGGGTGACAAAGTGGGGGAGAACATGCCTTTTTTCCCATGTGTCTTTGGTGTTTCAGTGCGGCATGTCATTGTGTAGTCATGTCTTTGTTGGTGCTAGCCACGCCCACCATGTGTTCCGGAGCCCAAGGGAGGAGGTGCCCAACCATTTCCTTGGTTTATACACTGGATGATGTCAGCAGTGACATTATGGGTTAGTCCAAGTAGGGGGGAAGTGAATGTTTTCACCTGCACTGATGGTGCAGGTTGGATCGGGCTGATTGAAGGCTCTATCTAACCAGATGCCTTCAGCTGTTACAGGGGGAACACGCGACCTGACGGTGTAGCTGTGTGCACGTGAGGTTATGGTATGTTAATCTAAGTTACCCTAGAGATGAGTAAAGATTTATTCAGTTCAGTTAATGGTTTGTTTGTTTTGTTTCTTTATATTGTTTGTATATCTGTTTGAGCACACGTGTAGCAGAGCTACTTATATAAATAAACACCTTTAGTTCCTGAACAAAGTATTTCATGTCTGCTTCCTACCACTTTCCAAGCCACTCCGGTCAGGCTTCACCAGTATTATTATTGTTGATATTGTTGTTAGTGATGTTAGTGTTGTTGTTGTTTTATTTTTATGTTGGATTATGGAGTCTATAGATCATATGTGACCTTCTGAACAGACGACACAAACTGTTTCACTGACTGTCTGTCTGAACGTGTCTGTCTGTCTGAACGTGTCTGTCTGTCTGAACGTCTCTCACCCCCTGTGAGTCCTCTGATCCAGCAGGGGGCAGCACACATCCGTACAGTCGGCTTCCTCCATCTGTCAGAGAGAAAGAAGAGAAACATGACAGGAAGTCAGAGATTTTAATTAACAGAAAACACCAAATTAGTTTTATTAGAGTTTCTCTCTGTGTGAATGTGTGTATCAGGAGCAGTGAGCTGTGTAAAGCGTCTTAGAGGTTCAGTGCCTCTCTCGAGGACACGTCCCCGTCCTCGAGGACACTTGGTCCTTCATGACGAGCGAGCGAGGGCGCAGGAAGGATGGGGTTTGTGTTCTGTGCATTCGGATCACGTGCACACGCCTGGTGTCTTCTTTAGTTCTTAATTATCATACGTAAAACAACTACGACGAAGCAGTATGTATTAAATATTAAACATTAAATATGTATAAAAACAGGAAATCACACCAGCGAAATGAGAAGAAGTAGTCGGTGCATTGTGAGCCGAGCTCAGACCGTCTGTAGGGACGTGGAGCACCACCTCTCTGCTGGGGGAGGAACCGGAGCTGGTGCTGGAGGTGGAGCAGTACCATCTCAGGCCGTCTTGAGACTCAAGTCTTTTCTGGAGTTCCCCTCCAGAGAGAGTTATGTGTGGGTGTGAGGGTTCTCGGCTGAGAGCAATAACGAAGAGGAACTCTGACGGTTGTTTGTGTTCATGCACCAAACAGCAGCTCAGACCGTCTGGTCTGGGTGAGGCCTCTGGGCTGAGCTGACCCGAGGACAAAGTTCTGGATCTACCAGTGCATCTAGGTTCAGACCCTCAGCTGTGGACATAGGTTTTATGTAGAGACAGGACTCTTAGAGACAGAGAGACCATGATCCTATCTATATAGATATCTCTATATATATATCTCTATATATATATATATATAT
>JACSYO010000008.1:30000-33372 GCA_016806645.1 Ophiodon elongatus | reverse complement strand
AGAGACTTTTTTACAATCATTCTTATCCCTGTTCTATTCTAGGGTCTTAGTACATACGGCAGGGGGATTCTAAGTGATATGCGCTGGCCCGTGCCTTGCCTTAGATCTCTATTCAACCACGAAGTCGTCGGACGACGTGGGGAGATCTATGGGTTCATGTCTTCATCCTAACCCTAACCCTAACCCTAACCCTAAACCCTAACTTAACTTCTGGGATCAGACATCATCGGGCTTGATTAGAGTGGTCTGTCCGTACAACATTGCCTCCCACACATGGTTCTTTAAAATCGGTCAAACATTGCAGTATTTTATCATACATTTAGAATACAGGTATTATTTTATTTTTCCGAAGGAGCCTAATTTGAAAATCGAAGCAGTTCTCTGAAGAAACAAGAGAATAGCGTAAATGTTGAGTTCATTTATACCTTCCTTCACAGAGAAATCTGACACATTGGGTTGTAACCGGCTTGCCAAGACTCAAATACGAACAACAGTATGTCAATTGCAAATTGTCAACGAAATTGTCAAATCGGTCAAACATTGCAGTATTTTATCGTACATTTAGAATACATGTATTATTTTAATTTTCCGAAGGAGCCCAATTTGAAAATCGAAGCAATTCTCTGAAGAAACAAGAGAATACCTTAAATGTTGAGTTAATCTTTACCTTCCTTCAGAGAAATCTGACACATTGGGTTGTAACCGGCTTGACAAGACTCAAATTAGAACAACAGTATGTCAATTGCAAATTGTTAATGAACCTAAACCAGGTCATTGATGAACTTTTCGAGAAAATGAAAAAGATAATATGATATTGATTGAATCTATTTCACCTTTACCCACCTTTTTGGATCCATCTCTTTAATCTGGCCTTTCTCTCATATGTTTCTCAACAGAAAAAGTAGCAATGTCCTTTGCCTATTGGAGATAGAAGTTAAAGAGTTTACAGCACCTGCTATTCCCAGGCAGTCTCCCATCCAAGTACTAATCAGGCCCTACTCTGCTTAGTTTCCGAGATCAAACGAGATCGGGCTTGATTAGAGTGGTGTGGCCGTAAGCAACAGATCCTCCCACACATGGTTCTTTAAAATCGGTCAAACATTGCAGTATCTTATCGTACATTTAGAATACAGGTATTATTTTATTTTTCCGAAGGAGCCTAATTTGAAAATTGAAGCAATTCTCTGAAGAAACAAGAGAATAGTGTAAATGTTGACTTAATCTTTACCTTCCTTCAGAGAAATCTGACACATTGGGTGTTAACCGGCTTGCCAAGACTCAAATACAAACAACAGTATGTCAATTGCAAATTGTCAATGAACCTAAACCAGGTCATTGATTAACTTTTAAAGAAAATGAAAAAGATAATGTGATACTGATTGAATCTATTTTACCATTCCCCACCTTTTTGGATCCATCTCTTTAATCTGGCCTTTTTCTCATATTTTTCTCAACAGAAAAAGTATCAATATCCACTGCCTATTGGAGATAGAAGTTAAAGAGCTTACAGCACCTGGTATTCCAAGGCAGTCTCCCATCCAAGTACTAACCAGGCCCTACTCTGCTTAACTTCTGAGATCAGACAAGATCTGGCTTGATTAGAGTGGTGTGGCTGTAATAAACATTTCCTCCCACACATGGTTCTTTAAAATCGGTCAAACAATGCAGTATTTTATCGTACATTTAGAATACAGGTATTATTTTATTTTTCCGAAGGAGCCCAATTTGAAAATCGAAGCAATTCTCTGAAGAAACAAGAGAATAGAGTAAATGTTGAGTTAATCTTTACCTTCCTTCAGAGAAATCTGACACATTGGGTGTTAACCGGCTTGCCAAGACTCAAATACGAACAACAGTATGTCAATTGCAAATTGTCAATGAACCTAAACCAGGTCATTGATTAACTTTTAAAGAAAATGAAAAAGATAATGTGATACAGATGGAATCTATTTTACCATTACCCACCTTTTTGGATCCATCTCTTTAATCTGGCCTTTTTCTCATATGTTTCTCAACAGAAAAAGTAGCAATGTCCACTGCCTATTGGAGATAGAAGTTAAAGAGCTTACAGCACCTGGTATTCCCAGGCAGTCTCCAATCCAAGTACTAAACAGGCCCTACTCTGCTTAACTTCCGAGATCAGACTTCATCTGGCTTGATTAGAGTGGTGTGGCTGTAAGCAACATTTCCTCCCACACATGGTTCTTTAAAATCGGTCAAACATTGCAGTATTTTATCGTACATTTAGAATACAGGTATTATTTTATTTTTCCGAAGGAGCCTAATTTGAAAATCAAAGCAGTTCTCTGAAGAAACAAGAGAATAAAGTAAATGTTGAGTTAATTTTTACCTTCCTTCACAGAGAAATCTGACAAATTGGGTTGTAACCGGCTTGCCAAGACTCAAATAAGAACAACAGTATGTCAATTGCAAATTGTCAACAAAATTGTCAAATCGGTCAAACATTGCAGCATTTTATCGTACATTTAGAATACAGGTATTATTTTATTTTTCCGAAGGAGCCCAATTTGAAAATTGAAGCAGTTCTCTGAAGAAACAAGAGAATAGCGTAAATGTTGAGTTAATTTTTAACTTCCTTCACAGAGAAATCTGACACATTGGGTTGTAACCGGCTTGTCAAGACTCAAATACGAACAACAGTATGTCAATTGCAAATTGTCAACGAACCTAAACCAGGTCATTGATTAACTTTTAGAGAAAATGAAAAAGATAATACGATATTGATTGAATCTATTTCACCTTTACTCACCTTTTTGGATCCATCTCTTTAATCTGGCCTTTTTCTCATATTTTTCTCAACAGAAAAAGTAGCAATATCCAATGCCTATTGGAGATAGAAGTTAAAGAGCTTACAGCAACTGGTATTCCAAGGTAGTCTCCCATCCAAGTACTAATCAGGTCCTACTCCACTTAGCTTCCGAGATCAGACGTCATCGGGCTTGATTAGAGTGGTGTGGACGTAAGCAACAGATCCTCCCACACATGGTTCTTTAAAATTGGTCAAACATTGCAGTATTTTATCGTACATTTAGAATACAGGTATTGTTTTATTTTTCCGAAGGAGCCCAATTTGAAAATCAAAGCAGTTCTCTGAAGAAACAAGAGAATAGAGTAAATGTTGAGTTAATCTTTACCTTCCTTCAGAGAAATCTGACACATTGGGTGTTAACCGGCTTGCCAAGACTCAAATTAGAACAACAGGATGTCAATTGCAAATTGTCAATGAACCTAAACCAGGTCATTGATGAACTTTTAGAGAAAATGAAAAAGATAATACGATATTGATTGAATCTATTTCACCTTTACCCACCTTTTTGGATCCATCTCTTTAATCTGGCCTTTTTCTCATAT
>JACSYO010000008.1:0-27500 GCA_016806645.1 Ophiodon elongatus | reverse complement strand
CTTTACCTTCCTTCAGAGAAATCTGACACATTGGGTTGTAACCGGCTTGCCAAGACTCAAATACAAACAACAGTATGTCAATTGCAAATTGTCAACGAACCTAAACCAGGTCATTGATTAACTTTTAGAGAAAATGAAAAAGATAATACGATATTGATTGAATCTATTTCACCTTTACCCACCTTTTTGGATCCATCTCTTTAATCTGGCCTTTTTCTCATAATTTTCTCAACAGAAAAAGTAGCAATGTCCACTGCCTATTGGAGATAGAAGTTGAAGAGCTTACAGCACCTGGTATTCCCAGGCAGTCTCCCATCCAAGTACTAATCAGGCCCTACTCTGCTTAACTTCCGAGATCAGACGTCATCGGGCTTGATTAGAGTGGTGTGGCTGTAAGCAACATTTCCTCCCACACATGGTTCTTTAAAATCGATCAAACATTGCAGTATTTTATCGTTCATTTAGAATACAGGTATTATTTTATTTTTCCGAAGGAGCCCAATTTGAAAATTGAAGCAGTTCTCTGAAGAAACAAGAGAATAGCGTAAATGTTGAGTTAATTTTTACCTTCCTTCACAGAGAAATCTGACACATTGGGTTGTAACCGGCTTGTCAAGACTCAAATACGAACAACAGTATGTCAATTGCAAATTGTCAATGAACCTAAACCAGGTCATTGATTAACTTTTAAAGAAAATGAAAAAGATTATGTGATACTGATTGAATCTATTTTACCATTACCCACCTTTTTGGATCCATCTCTTTAATCTGGCCTTTTTCTCATAATTTTCTCAACAGAAAAAGTAGCAATGTCCACTGCCTATTGGAGATAGAAGTTAAAGAGCTTACAGCAACTGGTATTCCCAGGCAGTCTCCCATCCAAGTACTAACCAGGCCCTACTCTGCTTAACTTCCGAGATCAGACGCCATCGGGCTTGATTAGAGTGGTGTGGCTGTAAGCAACATTTCCTCCCACACATGGTTCTTTAAAATCGGTCAAACATTGCAGTATTTTATCGTACATTTAGAATACAGGTATTATTTTATTTTTCCGAAGGAGCCCAATTTGAAAATCGAAGCAGTTCTGTGAAGAAACAAGAGAATAGCGTAAATGTTGAGTTCATTTTTACCTTCCTTCACAGAGAAATCTGACACATTGGGTTGTAACCGGCTTGCCAAGACTCAAATAAGAACAACAGTATGTCAATTGCAAATTGTCAATGAACCTAAACCAGGTCATTGATGAACTTTTAGAGAAAATGAAAAAGATAATACGATATTGATTGAATCTATTTCACCTTTACCCACCTTTTTGGATCCATCTCTTTAATCTGGCCTTTTTCTCATATGTTTCTCAACAGAAAAAGTAGCAATGTCCACTGCCTATTGGAGATAGAAGTTAAAGAGCTTACAGCACCTGGTATTCCCAGGCAGTCTCCCATCCAAGTACTAATCAGGCCCTACTCTGCTTAGCTTCCGAGATCAGACGAGATCGGGCTTGATTAGAGTGGTGTGGCCGTAAGCAACATTGCCTCCCACACATGGTTCTTTAAAATCGGTCAAACATTGCAGTATTTTATCGTACATTTAGAATACAGGTATTATTTTATTTTTCCGAAGGAGCCCAATTTGAAAATCGAAGCAGTTCTCTGAAGAAACAAGAGAATAGAGTAAATGTTGAGTTAATCTTTACCTTCCTTCAGAGAAATCTGACACATTGGGTTGTAACCGGCTTGCCAAGACTCAAATACGAACAACAGTATGTCAATTGCAAATTGTCAACGAACCTAAACCAGGTCATTCATTAACTTTTAGAGAAAATGAAAAAGATAATACGATATTGATTGAATCTATTTCACCTTTACCCACCTTTTTGGATACATCTCTTTAATCTGGCCTTTTTCTCATATTTGTCTCAACAGAAAAAGTAGCAATTTCCACTGCCTTTTGGAGATAGAAGTTAAAGAGCTTACAGCACCTGGTATTCCTAGGCAGTCTCCCATCCAAGTACTAATCAGGCACAACTCTGCTTAGCTTCTGAGATCAGATGACATCGGGCTTGATTAGAGTGGTTTGGCTGTAAGCAACATATCCTCCCACACAATGTTAACACTAACAAAAAAAAACCTACAAAAACCCCCAGAAAAACCCCCCGCCTACATCTTAAATCTTCCCAAATTATTATTCGTTAAGTAAGAAAAACTCTGTTATAACAGAAATCCAACAAACATAACCCTCTTTAACCAAACTTCATACCCTTTACGATAATTCAAAAATGCCCACACACACAAACCCAGCAAAGCACAGATCAGAATCCAAAAATAAGGCACTCATCATCCGTAATCTCACATACAGTGTTGTTTTTCGTAAAAAAACGGCCAAGAAAGAAGTCTTTTTTCTGGTCATATAATAATTTGCAGTGTGCTTTTACACACACTCCAAATAATGTCTTCAGGTACATGTCTTTTTCATCAAAGAGCAGCATGTTCCTTCTCTGCAAGTGATGGTCTCCCATGGTCCCTGATTACTGGGTCCAGGTTGATGGCTATCCCGGTGCCTACTTCTCACAAGCAGTTCATCTGCTTACATAGTTTCTAACACCCACCAGTCACCCGGAGCATTTTGTCTTATTTCTGTAATTTTTTTCTGATTTCCCGACTCCTTTTGTTTGGTCTCGGGGTTCTGGGCTGCCTGCTGTCGTGGTCCACATTCCTCTACTGGCATGGTTTTCACTCGCATTAGCTTCGTATGCGCCTTCTCTCTAGTTCATCTTCTGGGTATACTTTGTACTTCCCCCCCTCCCCCCTGTTTTTTTCAGCTTCTGTCGTTTGGTTGTATTTCATGCAAAATAATAATATGAAAAATAAAAAAAATATGAAATATGAAAAATTAAAATTAAAATTAAGAAATAAAAAATATTTTAATATTTCAAAAATTATTTTTTGAAAAAATATTATTAATTTTTTAATATAATTTCTTAAAAACTTTTTATTTATTATTATTATTATTATTATTATTATTTATTATGATTATTATTGTTTTGTTGTCTGTGTGTATGTATGTATGTGTACACATATATATGTATGCTTTTTATATATGTGTGTGTATGTCTCTGGGTTTTTGTGTGTGTGTCTATTTTCTGAGGTTCATCGCCTCCTTTATTTTCTTTTTTTCTATATTTATTTTCTTTAATTATATCTTCATTTTATAGTAACTACTGACCCTGATGGTCTGTATGTGCATTTCTGCATAGTTTCATCTTTTACAGCCACAGCCTCAGTTAAAAGGCGCATCCATTAACACACAGATGCTTGGAAATGCTGTCCCATCCTCACGCTGTAGTACTCTTTTACGCACCTCCCTCGGTCATGGTTCATCAGGAAAATATTCCTAATTAATTTATTCTTTTCTTTTTCCTGGGTGCACCTTGATTTATTTATTCTGGTCTTTATTAGTACCACTTCCTTCCCTTCTTTTTCAGTTTTATGGGTTTCTCCCACTGTATTAACACACTTATTACATATTCAGCTCCTTTGCCTTTCGCATATATTAAAAAAGGGGGCGTGTACTTTCGGCCCCTTTTCTCCTATTCCTCTCTCTTTTCCAGTTTTTTTTATCCTTTTTCCTTTCCTTTTCTTGGCTTTTTTTATTTGAACTGGGTCCGAGTGCACCTTATACTACTCCAGCTTACTTCTTCTTTAGTTCTGTTTAGATTCACTCTAGTTTGAACACATTCATACACATTCTCCTTCTTAGGCTTGCTGCATCTCTCACAGGGGCAGGCACACTTAGCATCCATCTTGTTTTTTGGTTCCGTTTTTTTCTCTTTTTTTTCCTCTTGCTTTTTCACTCTTTTCTTCTTCTTTCACCACTTTCTCTATGATTCTAGTTGTATACTGACTCTAGCTTTACTTTTTACCACTCTTATTTACTTTTATTCAGCTTTCCGGAGATTCTTTTACTTATCATACATCTATTACTACATTCTCCCTCTCTTATTCTTCCCGCATATCCTTAATACCATATGTGGCGACTACTTTTTTTCACTCTCTCTCTCTCTCCCTCTTTTTCTTTTTTCTTCTTCTTAGTGCATTGCATCCTGGGTAGTACCCTACTCCAGTACCATGAGCCTAATAGGTGACCCCATTATAGACCTTTTACTTTCATTTATTCTTCTACATGATGTCCATTCCCTGGAGACCTTTCTGTTGTAAGTATTTCAGCTTTAATTTAATTTTAATATTCAATTATTTAATATATTTAAATAATTTTGTTATTCTTCCTAATTTAAATTACTTAGCATATACAATCCTCTGAAGCCTAGCGGTGTATGAAGCTCAAGGGATTGTTCTCAAAATAGGCTATAGTCTTACGACACTTCCTGGGATTCTACGATTGTCGGAACGCAGGAAGCTGTTTACCCTATTAGCATTAGCAGGGGGTGCCCTCTGGAACCAGGGAGGCGATGCTCGTTCGGAGCTGGCCCTGTTCTGTCTGGGGGGTACGCCTGTTGTTATCTCCAATAATATTTTAGGGATGTTCCTCATGGCGGGGGGACCGGGGAGGCAGTGATTTATCACGTCTGGCCCCGGGTCCCTCGCCCCTGGGGGGGATTGAGAAGGCACCGCTTAGTTGGGGCTGGTCTTGTCCCTTTCGGGGGGGCACTCTTAGGTATCTCCAATATAGCTTATGCCAGGAGCTCTCCAGGTGGAGCGGGGGAGGCAATGTTCCATCACTGCTGGCCCTCGCACCCTCGTTCCGGGAGGTGACTGGGGAGGCACCGTTTAATCGGGGCTGGCCCCGATCATCCCCCCGGGGTTGAGCCTGTAACTCCATATCCCTTTTTCAGCCGCTCAGACCGTCTTTGGATGGCTACGTCTCCTTAGTCTTAGTTGACCTAACCAGAGCAACCTTACGGTGTCAACTGGTTGGGTGGTAAGTATGCGGCCCCCTCGGGTTCCTACTTTTGGAAAAGCACGCGAGGTGTGGTGGTCCAGGGCATCAGGACCTTGATCGTTGCCTAGTCTTCTAAGAGGCTTAGCCTCACTCACTCAGCAGTCCATCCTACACCACACACGTATAATTCAATACCCCCTCTATCCCTCCACAGCTTTTTTTAGTAATCCCTTACTCCTCATCCCCTAGTCCGTCGTAGGTGACTAGGCCGAGGATGCACCGGGACCTAGTTTCCATGAGCTTCTTTCACCTTTAGAACCCCTTTATTCCCATCCCCTAGTCCAGCTTAGGTGACTGGGCCCAGGATGCATCGGGACCTAGTTTATATCTACTACCCTCCTTCCCTGTTACCCTTTTAACACCCAACCCTGGACGTACCAGGACCAGCAATGCTTACTTGGGCTTCTACCACGTACCTATAAGATATCACTTATTCAGACTTATTACTACGCCCACTTCACGGACAACCCAATTGGCTATACTACACATCCTGGGGACTTGATCAACCCCAGGGGGCCTTCCTCAGGAGAGGGTGTCTAGTGATAATGGCCGAAACGCCCAATGATCCTGAGGTCCACTACTGACGATGTGTTCCAAAATTGACTTCACTCCACTTCCACACCGACCCTGACCGTCGGGGCAGAGTCTACTGGGCTCTTTCTGACAGACAGACTCCCCACTCCACATATCAGCATACATTTGTTCTCCATAGAATGATTCATCACTTTCTTTCCTTCCTCCCGTCACTCCTTGACGTCTCATTCGGAGTGTCGGACAGGAATTCAGATACCCCTATTCCGGGGAGGTGGGGCTCTTGGTCTAGACACATCATCCCTACTTTTTCTGTTAATTCTGCGACGTACTCCACTAACCCTCTTTTCTGCTCTTTTCTGTTCTCTACTTTTATACCCACCACTCATATCACTTCCCTTCCTCCCGTCACTCCTTGACGTCTCATTCGGAGTTTCGGGCAGGAGTTCAGATACCCCTATTCCGGGGAGGTGGGGCTCTTGGTGTAGACACATCATCCCTACTTTTTCTGTTACGTGCTCCCCTAACCCTCTAGACCTAACCCTAACCTCTGACCCTACCCTTAACCCTCTAACCCTAACCTCTGACCCTAACCTCAACCCTCTAACCGTAACCTCTACCCTTAACCTCTAACCCCTAACCCTAACCTGGTACTCTGACCTTAACCTCAACCTTGAACCTTATCCCTTACTCTGACTTTCTAACCCCTAACCTTTACTTTTAATCCTAATTCTTATTCTTAACCCTTACTTTAACCCTTACCCTTGCCGACCCTACTATTATCTGACCTTCTTACCCTACCTTTAACCTTTATCTGTCGCCTCAGCATCACACTCTCTATTAGAGACCTTTTTATAATCATTCTGTCGTATATTTCAAGCGACAGTGATGTTGGAGTGATGATGAAGGAAACTCCGCGGACACTGTTCTTGCTGGTATAATGAAGTTTATTACAAACAAGCAACATATGTCAAGACGGGCGACATGTACACCCGGAGAGTCCCAAAGTCGAACAGAACTCTACCCGTCGGGGCTCTCCCGATCCCTTATATATGGATGTTGTTTACGCACCAGACTTGAGAATAAAATGACGTCATAAACAGGGCCCCCAATGAAAGACATGTTTCGGACATAGGCATACTTACTCCTCCATCCTCCAGGCCAAGAGCATTCCCCAGAGGGGGTACCTAATGAGTACCATATGTGTAACAACAGCAATGGATCCGACATTCCAAAGTCACGGGCCCCTTCACGGGCCCCTTCACGTATGCTAGCTTC
Organism: Ophiodon elongatus; assembly: GCA_016806645.1. NCBI lineage: Eukaryota > Metazoa > Chordata > Actinopteri > Perciformes > Hexagrammidae > Ophiodon > Ophiodon elongatus. The sequence continues at coordinate 20,735 of JACSYO010000008.1, read as the reverse complement.
ATGCGTTATGAGAGCAAAATACACTACAATTCTTATCCCTGTTCTATTATAGGGTCTTAGTACATACGGCAGGGGGATTCTAAGTGATATGCGCTGGCCCGTGCCTTGCCTTACATCTCTATTCAACCACGAAGTCGTAGGACGACGTGGGGAGAACTATGGGTTCATGTCTTCATCCTAACCCTACCGCTAACCCTCTAACCCTAACCCCCTAACCCTAACCCCCTAACCCTAACCCCACAAAGCCCATCCGATCACCGACGGCGGGACCCATCAGATCACTGCCGCAGGACGTATGCCTCCGTAACAAGGGCCGGACGTGGTACCGGCGGAACCGTGAGAAACGGCTCTTCTCGGCGCAACAACGACAATGACAGGGAACGGCGGCACCAGCCTCGTTCTTTTGACCGCGGAGCCCGGCAGGGACCGACCGAAGCCCGGACCAACAGACCGAGGAAGAATCGGCAGGACTACCGCAGGTACAACATGGGCCATCAACGGCCTCAAAATAATGAAGGCCAGCAGAATAGACCCAGATCAGATGATCCAGACTTTGGCCTAAAATGCCGTATTATACACAGAGTGATTAAAACAGTGCATCACTTCATCAACGTGAGTACGGCACAGCCTCCCTTTACCATTACTAGAATGGTGAAACAGTTGTCTACGCTCATCAAACCTGCGGTACCGAGTACTCAAACACAGAGTTTAATTGAAGGGAATGCAAAAATTGGGCACATACAACACTGGTGATACTTCAAGATCACTATGTGAAATAGATGAACTCTATAAACTATCATCCCAGGACTGGCACGGACCCTTTGAAGTGGCCTCGACCTGGGCTAAGAGACATTTCGGCCGCAGACTGGCACCCGACACACTGACGGAGGCGGAAAGTGTCATTGGGAAAACACTGCAGATGCTGCAGCCCCTAAATCCTCCATCGGTTCCCCCAGGTGCAGTAGCTCGAAACGACACAAATGCTGATATACACTCCATTACAGCGGTGCTACATGGGACACCAGCTAGCACAGTCCCCCAGACGCTCGATACAACGCCCCAAAGTACTGCCCCGCCCACCCACACAACACAGACTCTAATGGGACCGGCAGCCAGCCTAACAAGGGTCTGAAAGGGATGTTGACACCCCTCAACAGGCCGATCCACTACCACAAAGACCACAGAGACTATTCAACAGAAAACGAGCCGTTCCATCCGAGCCACTCCCGTCCCATCCCTACGTTTCTGTTATTTCTGCTACGCTGGCCTGTGCCTTGCCTTAGATCTCTATTCAACCACGAAGTCGTCGGACGACGTGGGGAGAGTATGGGTTCATGTCTTCATCCTAACCCCAACCCTAACCCTAACCCTGCTTAGCTTCCGAGATCAGACGTCATCGGGCTTTATTTTGTTTTTTTATCTTTTATTAAAAAATACAAAATCTGATCAATCAGTTCTTATTATATACATACACATTATTTACATTTTGAGGATTTCTTTCCCTGTTTCTTTTTTTTTTTTTCTTTTCTTTTCTTTTTTTCATCAAACAAAAATACAAAAAACAAAGACAGGGAGCAAAACCTTTTAGAATAGAAAGACGAGATCATTCCCACCATCCACCTGGAACATATTATTTTTTTCATTCATATATTCTGTTATCAGTTCCTTTTTTATATGCAAAAAGAGTTCTCCAGTGCCCTTTTATACTGTTTGTGAATAAACTTTTAAGGTCCACTGTCTTTCCTTCGAATAGGGCAAAGTTTCTTTTCAAAAGGACCGCCCTTCTAGCGAAGGCTAGGCAGGCGTTCGGTAGATCAGTTCTTAGTCCTTCAAACTTCCTCGGCAATCCAAAGCACCAGGTCCAGTCCCATAAACTTCCACTCATGTTCTTTATTCCACACTTTGTTATTACATTTTTTATGTATATTTTAAATCCTTTGACTTCAGTACATGATATTATTAAATGTTCAAAGTCCTCCTCCTCTTGGCCGCACACATTCTCGAAAATATTTCCTTGTGTATTTGGTGCAGGACAATGCTCGTAAATATTCTCCTGTGCCTTATTTTAAATTCTGAATAGAAGACGGCAGGTGGGATGGATTTGAATTCTATGTTTGTCCATATTTTGCATATTTGGTAATTTGGGAAGATTTTTGCCCATGACTTTTCCGCTATTGGTTTAACTATATGTCTTTGAATTAGGATACTGTAAACAGTTTTTGTTTTTATTTCTTCTACGTTTTTTAGATTGTCCTCAAGGCACAGGAGAAAACTCACGGCACTGTCCTGCACCACATCCTCAACCATCTTTTCCTTCCATTCTTGTCCCACACATTCATCAAACATTCTCCCTATCTCTCTTATTCGTTCTGCTTTCAATTCAATTTATTTTTGTATAGCCCAAAATCACAAATTACAAATTTGCCTCAGAGGGCTTTACAATCTGTACACACTGACATCCTCTGTCCCAGAACCTCTCATCGACTCAGGCTTTGCATTTACTTCCTATTTTTTTATTTATTTTCTCATTACTTTATCTATATCAAACATTCCATTCATTCCACACACACTCCCCACAGACGTTAGCTCTGCCTGTATTAAGTGAAAGCTTGTAATCGGCCTTCCCCCTGCAACGAAAGAGGGACTTGATAGGAAAGGTAATTTTAGCACTTGCTCCTTTCTTCTAACGTCAGGTCTGAGGTAGGGCAGAATCTTGTCCCAAGCCTCCAGCACTTCCCTATAGAACCCTGTCAGGCCCGCCCTTACATGTCTCGGAGAGAGGGCACATAAATTATACACACTCCTCTCTCCGTACTTTGCCAGGAGGCCCGACAGGAAATCCCTCCAGGGCAGCTGCCTTTCTGTATTTAAAAATCTTCCTATTAATTTTAGCCTTAGTGCATCTCTTTTCACACCGATATCAATCAAAGCTAAGCCTTTTGCTAGCTATTAACGTCTTGCGAGCAATCAAATTTCCCCTTCCTTTCCAGAAAAAAGTGGAAATTGCTCCATTGAGCGAATTTAGCGCCCAAGAAGGCAGCTCACAAGACCCCAAAATGTGGTTAATTTTGGACAATATCAGGGCATTAACTACGATTACCTTTCCTTTCAAAGTAAGGCCCCTGGCATACCAAAGATTAAGCAGATTTTTTATTTTCTCCAAAACCTCCTTCCAAGTTTTTTCTGTTGCTCTTTTTTCATTCCTTCCTATATATATTCTCAGGATTTTTCTTTCCTCTTCTATTTTTTTGAAACCCCACATATCATTAGGCACCTCACATGAACTAAAGATCATTATCTCAGATTTGTTCTCATTTATTTTGGCTCCCGATGCCTTTTCATATTCCTTTACATGCTCTAGTACTCTATTCACACACCCTTTCGTCTTGACACATATGTTTACATCATCCGCATTTTGTACTATTTTAATTTGGTTTCCTTCCGGGGTGGAAATTCCTTTAATTAGCTCGTCATTTTTTATCACGTGTGCTAGAGGTTCTGCCACCAGGCTGTACAGCAAAGCCGACAACGGACAACCCTGTCTAACTGACCTTTTGAGTTCAAAACTTTCAGTTAATAAACCGTTGCATTTGACTCTACTTCTCGCACTTCTATATATCATTTGAATTATTTTTATAAAAATTGGCCCAAACCCAAAGCGCTCCAGCACCGCCCACAAGAAGGGATGTTCTACTCTGTCGAATGCTTTCTCCAGGTCTACCCCTAACATGATCCCTCCCTCTCGATTTTAAAATACTTGCTGTGTCTCTGATTGTATTGATAGTATCTGAAATGTCCCTCCCCGGAACACTGTATGCCTGTGTTGTTCCTACTATTGAATTAATTACTGTTTTTACTCTGTTTGCTAGCGTTTTTGTGACTATTTTGTAGTCTGTATTTAGTAGGCTTATTGGTCTATAATTGCTGAGGTTGTTTTTATCCCCTTCGTTTTTGAAAATCAGAGTGACTATCCCTTCTGTGAACGATGCTGGAGCCTTCTGCTCTGCGTCCATCTGCCGAAAAAGCTTCAGCATAAGTGGTGCTAGGAGTTCCTTAAATTCTTGAAAAAACTCAGCAGGCAAGCCATCTGCCCCCGGGCTTTTATTTTTATTTAGACTCTTTATCGCCAGTTCTATTTCACTCAGTGAGAGCGGCATCTCACACCAACTACTATCATTTACATTAGGTTTATTATTTATTTTATTTACTACATTTATTTCACTAACATCATTCCCTTCGCTCTCAAATAATTTTTGATAGTAAACCTGTATAGTTTTCAAAATGCCTTCTGTTTCTTCTATTATTACCCCCTTTGAATTTTCCAGGCTAGAAATATAGGTTTTATTTTGGTTAATTTTTTCTAGACCAAGGAAAAAAGCCGTACATCTTTCTCCTTCAGTTATATATTTTGCTCTACTTCTTATTATTGCACCTAGACACCTTTTTTTCCATTTCCTTTATTTGATTTTTATACAGTTCATATTTTTCACTGCTATAATTTGGATTTTCTACACATTTTTCGATTTCATTTTGCAGAAGGATAATTAGTTTTCTTTCTTCTCTTTTGTCCTCCCAGTTCTTATTTTTACTGAAGTTTATACACATCTTTTTTTATTATTTTTTAACAACTTCCCAATAATTAAATGCATTATCCACAAAATCCATATTGTATGACCTTTGTTAAATACTTTTTGATTTGGGTTTTTAAAATCATATTTTCCAGGAGACTTGTATTTAGACACCATAATCCCCCCCCCCCCTCTTTTTCCCCCTACCTCCCACACCCACTATCACACAAGCATGATCGCTCCAAGAGTTGAAGGAATATTCACAGGTTGTTATATTTTTAATCACTCTTGAGGCTACCAAGCAAAAATCAATTCTTGACTGCTTCAATTTCCCTTTTACGGCTTGTCTCCTTGAGAAAGCAATTTTATTTTTATTTAGTATTCTCCATATATCTATTATATTACAATCACTTATTACTCTTTTCAGTGTACTTCTGCTTGAATCATTTTTATAAACATTGTTTTTTGACAAATCCTTTTCTGTTAGGACCACATTAAAGTCCCCTATTACAAAAGTTTCTTCATTGCACCATTTTTCTAGCTCTTTAAAGAAAAGTTTTCTCTCCCCCTCACCATTTGGTGCATACACATTTATTAGCCTATATGTATCCTTTGAAAAAGAGAAATCCGTAACCAAAACCCTTCCCTCCTTGTCTTTGTGTACCTCTTTAATGTTTCTGAAAATATTCAATTTAAAAAGTGAGGCCACACCACAGGAGTTGGGAGTCCCCTCGTTTGAAAAGATATCCCCTCCCCACTGTTTGGTCACACTTTCCAATATATTTTTATCCCATCGCGTTTCTTGAATGCATATTATTTCTGATTTGAGTTGTTTTAATATTGAGTCCTCTTTTTCTGTATTTCGGAGCCCGTTTTGCATTGAGCGAAATTATCTGAAAAGATGCAGTTGTACACATTATGAAGAGTATAAGAATCATTTATTACTTTTTACTTTATCTTTTTGTTTGCCCCATCATATATCTTTTCCTTACTTCCTTTACTTGGGCTATTTCCATATCATGTTCCGATCCTTCAGGAGACAGGGGAGCGCATTCAGGGTTTGGTTCTGTGACTTTTCAATAATCTGCGGGGAGGCAGTGTCTGGCACTGCCACAGGTCTTACAGGTTCAGCAGCTGTGAGTAGAGGCGGGGGTTCAGCCCTTTTTTTTCTAGCTCACTCGCCCCACAATTCTCTTCTGCTTCAGTGATAGGATTTCCCACAAGTTCTCCTTTTTTGCCAGGGCTGAGACCCGGTATTTTATGCCTCTCGCCTGTGCTGACCTTTTCCACCATTACCGCCGACTCTTCCAACTTTTCGTCGGCCATATCCTCCCCGCTACTGTCCGCCAAATCACTGTCCTCTTTCCCACTGCACACACTTTCCTGCTCGCTCTCTCCCCCCATTGTTAATTCAATTTCAGGCTCGGATAGTTTGGTGTTTGATTCATCCTCATCATTAACGCTTTTGTTACATATGCACTCTTCCAGATTATTAAAACACAGGCTGCATTTGTTTTTCCTCCCCCCACACTCCCTTGCAAAATGTCCCTGTACACGACATTTATGGCATTGGAACTCTGGGCACTCTCTAAGTATATGCCCTGGCTGAATACACATTCTGCAAACCTTTACTTGTTTGTCATGAATGACTCTAAAATACTCAACCCCTAGGACTGTATTAAATTTAGTTGAGTATGGGAGGGACTGAACCTGGTTAGTGAACCTAACCTTCAGGAACCTTGTTCCGTCAGCAATCTTTGTTCCCGGCCACATCCTTCTCCGGATCGGGGATGCCGCCGACACTCCCCAGCCTTGGAGTTTCTCCAGGATTTCTCGGTCTTCTGTGTAAAAAGGCAGGTTCAGGAAAGAAACCACCAGGTCGTCGTTACACAGCTCTCGTGCGTGGATCTTGGTCTCTCCGATCTTAAAACCATCCAGAAGCCTCCTCATCCTTCCCTCTCGGATGGCTCATTGTCATCTCATATTTTTTTTTTCTCCGATGAACCGGCACGCCATTGTCCAATCCGTGTCCGTTCATCATGTTGGTCTGTCATTTTTGAAAGAAAAGCGCCCCTTTCCAAAAAACGAGGGATAGGTAATTAAAAGAGAAACAAAAACTTCCCCCCAAACAGTGCAACACTGCTGGGGGTACTAAATACTACTAAACACTAAACACTCAGGACATTGAAAAGTAAAGAAAACAGAGGAAAAAAAGGAGAGCTCCCAAAAGGAGCCGTGTGCCAAGCAAACAATTTGCTGCGTTTGCTTCCTGCAAGGGGCGTATCCAGCAATAAGAGGGGTGTGGCTGTACGCAACATTTCCTCCCACACATGGTTCTTTAAAATATGTCAAACATTGTAGTATTTTATCGTACATTTAGAATACAGGTATTTTATTTTTCCGAAGGAGCCTAATTTGAAAATTTAAGCAGTTCTTTGAAGAAACAAGAGAATAAAGTAAATGTTGAGTTCATTTTTACCTTCCTTCACAGAGAAATCTGACACATTGGGTTGTAACCGGATTGCCAAGACTCAAATACGAACAACAGTTTGTCAATTGCAAATTGTCAACGAACCTAAACCAGGTCATTGATTAACTTTTAAAGAAAATGAAAAGGATAATATCATATTGATTGAATCTATTTTTCCTTTTCACCTTTACCCACCTTTTTGGATCCATCTCTTTAATCTGGCCTTTTTCTCATATTTTTCTCAACAGAAAAAGTAGCAATTTCCACTGCCTTTTGGAGATAGAAGTTAAAGAGCTTACAGCACCTGGTATTCCCAGGAGGTCTCCCATCCAAGTACTAATCAGGTCCTACTCTGCTTAGCTTACGAGATCAGACGACATCGGGCTTGATTTTTTTTTTTTTTTTTTTTTTTTTATCTTTTATTATCAAAAATACACAACATCGTTATTTTGGTTCACATCATTATTTACATAAGTATGATTATAATATTTACAGTGAGAAAGTACAACAAAATCTACAGCAATGATTTCACACATACACACACATCTCTATTCTAGAGACACAAAAAGAGGCCCCCTCCCCTCCGCAACGCAACAAAAAGTCAGTGACCTCAAACCCAACCTACGTGGCTCAAAAAAGAAAGACCATATTATTGTCATTATCCACTGAGAACAGTTTGTTTTTTTCACTTACATAGTTCTCCATTAGGTCTTTTCTATGAGCATATAGTGTTCTCCAGTGTGCTTTTATGCTGTTTGCAAACAGTTTTGTGAGGTCCTTTGTTTTGTTCTCAAAAAGGGCAAAATTCCTCCTCATCAGGACTGCCTGTCTGGCAAATGCCAGGCATTTATTGGGGAGGCTGGCATCCTGACCTTCGATCCTTTTTGGTAGACCAAAACACCAGGTCCAGTCCCACAATGTTTCCCTCATGTTCTTTACCCCACATCCCACTGTTATCAGTTCTTTTATATACGCTCTAAAAACTCTGAGTGCGCAGCAAAATAGTATGAGATGTTCAAAGTCCTCCTCTTCCTGGCCACAAACTGCACACATTCTTGTGAATTTCTCCTTGTGTAGTTGGTGCAGGCCGATGGTCGTGAATATCTTCCTGTGCCTTATCTTGAAGTCTGAGTTGAAAATGCCAGGGGGGATACGTTTAAATTCTATATTGGACCAAATTCTGTTAAGTTGGTAGTTAGGGAATATTTTTTTCCATGATTGTTCAGCATGTTCCCCCACCCCTCTTGTTCCCATCACCCCCCACACCTACTGTCATAAAAGCGTGATCGCTCCATGAATTAAAGGAGTATCTACAGGTTGTTAGTTCTTTCATCACCCGAGAGGCAACCAGGCAATAATCAATCCTGGATTGTTTTAATTTCCCATTCACCGCCTGTCTCCTTGAAAACCCTGTGCCACTTTTGTTGCGAACTCTCCACACATCTATAATATTAGATTCAATTATTATATTTTTTAGGGTGCTTCTACTCGTATCGTTCCTATACACGTTATTTGAAAGGTCTTTTTCCGTCAGGGCTACATTTAAGTCCCCCATTAAAAGGGTTTTTTCATGACACCACTTTGTGAGTTTTTGAAAGAAGCATTTCCTTTCACATTCACCATTAGGTGCATATACATTTATCAACCGGTAACATGTATTAGCAAAACTAAAATCAATGATTTGTAACCTGCCTTCTTTGTCCCTGTGTATTTCTTTTATGTTCTCAAAACAGTTTTGTTTGAAGAGTGCAGCTACACCGCATGAGGTGCAGGTCCCTTCGTTTGAGTAGATTTCTCCCTCCCACTGCTTTTCACAATATTTTACAGAGCTTTCATCCCATCTTGTTTCCTGGAAGCATATTATGTCCGGTTGAAGTTGTTTCAGAATTGAGTCCATTTTTGTTTTATTACGGAGCCCATTCGCATTAAGCGAGTTTATCTGGAAGCCCGTGACGGTGCACATAAGTATTAGCTGTTGTATATTAATCATCTGTTAGTTTCTACTTTTATTTTTCTTTACTTTGCTCTTTTTCTGCCCCTCGTTTGGCCTTTTCCTTGCTTCCTTAACTTTGACAACATCCATCTCTGAGTCTGATCCTTCTTCCGTCAGGGGAGGCTCATTAGCGGCTTTGCGGAGCCGATTTCCAGGCCGTGGAGGGAGCGCGGTGTCCGGCACGGTGTCGGGCACGGTGTCCGGCACGGGCACGGGGTCCGGCTCGGTCGCGGGGCTTTGGTGCTCTGAAACGGCGGGTGGAGACGGTTGTTTTGGCTGCTTTCCGAGCACCTTCTCACCGCTCCTCGCCTCTGTTTTCTCTGTGGGCTCGCACACCGCCTTTTCTTTTTCACCGGGGCTTCTACCCGGCACCATTTGAAGGACAACCCCTCCGCTCGTAATCACCCTCGTAGCGGGCTCTGACTCGGCGTCCGTAAAGAGTTCTTTTCCACTCTCTTCCACAATCTCACTCTCCTCGGTCCCTCCACTCCCTTCAGCCAACTCTTCTCCCTCGCCCTCAGACTCAGATTTCACTCTTCGTATTCTCCCTGTCATTTTCACTCTTATTACAGATGCATTCATCCATTATATTAAAGCACAGGCTGCATTTCGGTTTGTTTTTTGTGCATTCCCTAGCGTAATGCCCCTGGACTCCGCATTTATGGCAAGAAAAATCTGGACATTCCCTCAGAATATGCCCGGCTGAATACACATCCTACACACTTTAACCTGTTTGTCATGAATGACTCTGAAGTACTCCGCACCCAGAGCTGTATTGAACCGAGCAGAGTAAGGCAAGGACTGGACCTGGTCATTAAATTTTACCTTTAGGAATCTCGTTCCGTCCGCTATCTTGGTCCCCGGCCACATACGACGTTTTATCTGGGAAACAGCCGACACTCCCCAGCACTGTAGCTTCTCCAGGATCTCCCGGTCTTCGGTGTAGAACGGCAGGTTCAGGAAGGACACCACCAGCTCATCGTTGTTTAGCTCCCTGGCGTGGACCCTCGTCTGTCCGATCTTGAATCCCTCCAGCAGCCTCTCCTTCCCTTTCGGATGGCTCATCGTCATCTCGTACCGGCCTTCTCCGACGAAGCGGCAGTCCACCACACAGCTCACGCACACACTTCATTAACTCCATTGCAGTTATTGCATTCTGTCCTTCCAGCTCCACACTAACTGTGAGCTTTTTATTATATTCACCACTCTCTTTATTGCTTTCAAATTTTCTCATTGCAGTTCTTTGTCCGTTTTCCTGCTCGTTAATCTCTGTGCCGTTCCGTGTCATTTCACCAGTAAAAGCCGTCAGTCTCCATTCTTTCACCCAAAAGAGGGAAAAAGAGTCCCCCACGCAGTGAAACACTGTTGGGGGGAAAAAAATGATAAACTAACAAAATTGAGTCCTTTTCTCATGGAAAAACAAAAGAAATAGGAGAGAAAAAAAAGGAGTGGAGGGAAAGAACCCTCCACCATGTGCTCTGTCTCACTTCCTGCTTTGGAGTTCAGCTGCAAATCCCACGTGATCTTGATTTGGTCTCGCGTGATTAGAGTGCTGTGGCTGTAAGCAATATTTCCTCCCACACATGGGTCTTTAAAATCGGTCAAAGATTGCAGTATTTTATAGTACATTTAGAATACAGGTATTTTATTTTTCCGAAGGAGCCTAATTTGAAAATCGAAGCACTTCTCCGTAAATCGCTACCTTAACGTGGTGGAGGAGTTTGACTGGCTCAGTGATCCTGGGAGCTATGTTGTCTGGGGCATCAGCCCCTGGTAGGGTCTCCCAAGACAAACAGGTCACAGGGGAGAGTCCAGACTAAGAGCGGTTCAAAAATCCCAATGAACAGCAGCACACGGATTATAGCCACCTCGCCCGGACCAGGGAAACCGGGGCACCCTTCCGGAGCCAGACCCGGGAGGGGAGCTCGTAGGCGAGCGTCTGGTGGCCGGGCCTTCGCCCATGGGGCCCGGTCGGGCTAAGCCCGAAGAAACATCATGGAGCAGCCACCCTGTGGACCCACCACCCTCAGGGATAAGCATCGGGGTCGGGTGCTATGTGGACCGGGCGGCAGGCTGGGCAGGGGGCCTGGGCGAGCTGATCGCCGGCGGCATAGACTAGCTCTAGGGACGTGGAACGTCACCTCGCTAGCGGGGAAAGAGCCGGAGCTGGTGCGGGAGGTGGAGCGGTACCAGCTAGATATAGTTGGCCTCACCTCCATGCACAGCACTGGCTCTGGAACCAAGCTCCTGGAGAAAGTTTGGAGTTTGTCCTTTTCCGGAGTTGCCCAGGGTGAGAGGTGCCGGGCGGGAGTGGGGATACTCACGAGCCCCCGGCTGAGCGCCGCCATGTTGGAGTTCTACCCGGAGAACGAGAGGGTTGCCTCCCTGCGCCTGCGGGTTGCGGGGAGTAAGGCTCTGACTGTTGTTTGTGCCTATGCACCGAACAGCAGTTCAGAGTATCCGGCCTTCTTGGAGTCAGTGGGAGGGGTCCTGGAAAGGGCGCCTCCTGCTGACTCCATAGTTCTCCTGGGAGACTTCAACGCTCACGTGGGCAACGACAGAGAAACCTGGCGGGGGGTGATTTGGAGGAACGGCTTGCCTGATCTGAACCCGAGTGGTGTCTTGCTGTTGGACTTCTGTGTAAGCCACGGTTTGTCCATAACGACCACCATGTTCGAACATGGGGTGGCTCATAAGTGTACCTGGTACCAGAACACCTTAGGCCGTAGATCAATGATCGACTTTGTAATCGTTTCATCTGATCTGCGGCCGTATGTCTTGGAGAGCAAAGAGAGGAGCAGAGCTGTCAACTGATCACCACCTGGTGGTGAGTTGGATTAGATGGCGGGGGAATCGGCTGGAGAGACCCGGCAAGCCCAAACGTGTAGTGAGGGTGAACTGGGAACGTCTGGCGGAGGATCCATTCCGGGAGGTCTTCAACTCCCACCTCCGGAAGAACTTCTCACACATCCCAAGGGAGGCTGGGGACATAGAATCCGAGTGGACCATGTTCAAAGCCTCTATTGTGGACGCGGCCGCTAGGAGCTGTGGTCGGAAGGTCACCGGTGCCTGTCGTGGCGGTAACCCGAGAACCCGGTGGTGGACACTGGGGGTGAGGGAAGCCGTCAAACTGAAGAAGGGGGCCTGGTTAGCTCGGGGGTCTCCTGAAACTGCTGAGAGGTACCGGCAGGCCAAAAGGGCTGCAGCTGTGGTGGTCGCGGACGCTAAAACTCGGGCATGGGAGGAGTTCGGGGAGGCCATGGAGAAGGACTTTCGGTTGGCCTCAAGGAAGTTCTGGCAAACCATCCGACGGCTCAGGAAGGAAAAGCAGGGCTTACCCCAGGCTGTGCTCAGCACGGGGGGGGAACTGCTGACCCGGACGGGGGACATCGTCGGGCGGTGGAAAGAGCACTTTGAGGAACTCCTAAACCTGGCCAACATGTCCTCTAGAGAGGAGGCAGCGCCTGAAGACTTGGGGGGGGTCGCATCCATATCCTTGGCAGAGGCCACTAAGGTAGTCAATAAGCTCCTTGGTGGCAAGGCGCCGGGGGTGGATGAGATTCGCCCTGAGATGCTGAAGGCGCTGGACGTTGTTGGGTTGTCTTGGCTGACACGCCTTTTCAATGTCGCATGGGGGTCGGGAACAGTGCCCATGGACTGGCAGACTGGGGTGGTGGTTCCCATTTTCAAAAAGGGGGACCGGAGAGTGTGCTCAAATTATCGGGGTATCACACTACTCAGCCTCCCGGGGAAAGTGTATGCCAGGGTGCTGGAAAGGAGGCTCCGACCGATTGTCGAACCTCGGATTCAAGAGGAGCAGTGCGGATTCCGTTCCGGTCGTGGAACAGTGGACCAGCTCTTTACCCTCGCAAGACTACTGGAGGGGCTCTGGGAGTTTGCCCAACCAGTCTACATGTGTTTTGTGGACTTGGAGAAGGCCTTCGACCGGGTCCCTCGGGGGTTTTTGTGGAGGGTGCTGCGGGAGTATGGGGTGCCGGACCCGTTACAACGGGCCATCCGATCTCTGTACGACTGCAGTAGGAGCTGTGTTCGTATTCTCGGCAATAAGTCAGACGCATTCCCGGTGGGTGTTGGCCTCCGCCAGGGCTGCCCTTTATCACCGGTCCTGTTCGTGACTTTCATGGACAGGATATCTAGGCGTAGCCGGGGGGAGGAGAACGTCGGGTTCGGGGGTCTCGGGATCGCCTCTCTGCTGTTCGCAGATGATGTGGTCCTGTTAGCCTCTTCGGACCATGACCTGCAGCATTCACTGGGGCGATTTGCAGCCGAGTGTGACGCGGCGGGGATGAGGATAAGCACATCCAAATCCGAGGCCATGGTGCTCTGCCGGAAACCGGTGGATTGCTCCCTCCGGGTGGGGACGCAGTGCCTGCCGCCAGCGAAGGAGTTCAAGTATCTCGGGGTCTTGTTCACGAGTGAGGGTAAGATGGAGCGGGAGATCGACCGGCGGATCGGTGCGGCTGCAGCAGTAAAACAGGCTGCACCGGACCGTCTTGGTGAAGAGGAGCTGAGCCGGAAGGCAAAGCTCTCAATTTACCGGGCGGTCTACGTTCCGACCCTCACCTATTGGTCACGAACTCTGGGTCATGACCGAAAGAACGAGGTATCGGATACAAGCGGCCGAAATTAGTTTTTTTCGTAGGGTGGCCGGGCTCAGCCTTAGAGATAGGGTAAGGAGCTCGGACATCAGGAGGGAACTTGGAGTTGAGGCGCTACTCCTTCGTATCGAAAGGAGTCAGCTGAGGTGGTTCGGGCATCTGATCAGGATGCCTCCTGGACGCCTCCCGTTAGAGGTTTTCCAGGCACGCCCAACTGGTAGGAGGCCCCGGGGAAGACCCAGGACACACTGGAGGGATTATATCTCCCAGCTGGCCTGGGAACGCCTCGGGATCCCCCAGAACGAGCTGGAACGTGTTGCGGGTGAGAGGGAAGCCTGGGTCGGACTGCTAGGCCTGCTGCCACCACGACCCGACCCCGGATAAGTGGAGGAAAATGAATGGATGGATGGAAGCAGTTCTCTGAAGAAACAAAAGAATAGCGTAAATGTTGAGTTCATTTTTACCTTCCTTCACAGAGAAATCTGACACATTGGGTTGTAACCGGCTTGCCAAGAATCAAATACGAACAACAGTATGTCAATTGCAAATTGTCAACGAACCTAAACCAGGTCATTGATTAACTTTTAAAGAAAATTAAAAGGATAATATGATATTGATTGAATCTATTTCACCATGAACCACCTTTTTGGATGCATCTCTTTTAATCTGGTCTTTTTCTCATATTTTTCTTAGCAAGTAGCAATGTCCACTGCCTTTTGGAGATAGAAGTTAAATAGCTCACAGCACATTGTATTCTCAGGCAGTCTCCCATCTAAGTACTAAACAGTCCCTACTCTGCTTAGCTTCCGATGTAGGACGAGATCGGGCTTGATTACAGTGGTGTGGCCGTAAGCAACATTGCCTTCCACACATGGTTCTTTAAAATCGGTCAAACATTGCAGCATTTTATCGTACATTTAGAATACAGGTATTATTTTATTTTTCCGAAGGAGCCCAATTTGAAAATCGAAGCAGTTCTCTGAAGAAACAAGAGAATAGCGTAAATGTTGAGTTCATTTTTACCTTCCTTCACAGAGAAATCTGACACATTGGGTTGTAACCGGCTTGCCAAGACTCAAATACGAACAACAGTGTGATAATTGCAAATTGTCAACGAACACATGGTGTCGAACACATTGCTTCTGCAATTGAGACCCCGCTTCTGCAAGACGTACTCTGACGTACTACGGTAAGCGTATTGCCTCACTTCCGGTTGCCTGCGTGTCTGTTGTCCGATAGCTTACTTTCACAGCTCCAGCTAAACCGAGTTAATTGTGTGATATTCTTCAGTACAAGCGGCTAAATCACCTGCTGTGCATCTTAAACACTAATATCACCTTCTTGTAGCGGCTTCTCGCTTAATCCTACAGTTCTATTTACACTTTGTTTGGTTTCTCTAACGGTAGCCACCGTACTCTAGCTCAGCAGCTAGCGATGGCTTCCCTCTCTCCCTCTCCTTCTCCCCCTTGCTCAGTGTGTCACATGCTCAGCCAGTCCTCTGCCTCCCTTAATGATAACGGTACATGTAATAAGTGTAGCTTGTTTGCTAGGGTGGAGGCGAGGCTCAGTGAGTTAGAGGCACGGCTCCGCACCATGGAAGCTCAGTCGTTAGCCACAGTAGTTAGCCTGCCCCCCGCCCCATAGTCGGTGCGGGCCAACCAGCCGTAGCTTCAGCTAGCTGTTCCCCGGCAGCCCCGAGCAGCCGGGAGGCTGGGTAACTGTCCGAAGGAAGCAGAAGTCAACGCAGAAGCACACGGTGCACCACCAACCTCTTCACGTTTCTAACCGGTTCGCCGCACTCGGCGAGACACCCGCTGAGGAACCGACTCTGGTTATAGGTAGCTCCATAGTCAGAAACGTGAAGATAGCGAAGCCACAGTCACATGCATTCCGGGGGCCAGAGCGGGCGACGTTGAATCCTATTTAAAACTGCTGGCTAAGGATAAACGTAAATACAGTAAGATTGTAATACACGTCGGCGGTAATGACTCCCGAATCCGACACTCGGAGGTCACTAAAATTAACGTGGCATTGTTGTGTTCATATGCCAAAACAATGTCGGACACCGTAGTTTTCTCTGGCCCTCTCCCAAATTTGGTCAATGATGAGATGTATAGCCGCATGTCATCATTCAACCGCTGGTTGTCGAGGTGGTGTCCAGCAAACAATGTGGGCTTCGTTGATAATTGGGAGACTTTCTGGGGAAAACCTGATCTGATTATGAGAGACGGCATTCATCCCACGTTGGATGGAGCGGATCTCATTTCTGCAAATCTGACCAACTTTGTTTGGGGACCTAATCCATGACAACCCAGAGTTCAGACCAGGAAGCAGAAGCAGAGTTGTAGTCTTACACCCTTCTCTGCACTTCCATTAGAGCAGTTACCCACCCAAAACTATATAGGGACTGTGTCTGCCCCACGGCCACTTAAATTAATTAAATCTAAAGCAACCAGAAGAGGAGTTGTACAAAATAATCTCATAAAAGTTAACACCACCAACGCAACAGTGCAGCAAAATAGGAGAATTAAATGTGGACTCTTAAATATCAGATCTTTGTCATCTAAAGCTGTTTTAGTAAATGATTTAATATCTGATAATCACATTGATCTATTCTGTCTTACTGAAACCTGGCTGTGTCATGAAGAATATGTCAGCCTAAATGAATCAACTCCTCCAAGTCACATTAATACTCACATTCCTCGAGGCACCGGCCGAGGAGGTGGAGTAGCAGCTATCTTTGACTCGGGCCTATTAATGAACCCTAAACCAAAATTGAACTACAACTCATTTGAAAGCCTTGTTCTTAGTCTTTCACATCCAACCTGGAAAACAATACAGCCAATTCTATTTGTTATAGTGTACCGGGCCCCAGGTCCGTATTCTGAATTTCTATCTGATTTTTCAGAGTTTTTATCAAGTTTAGTTCTTAAAACAGATAAAGTTATTATTGTAGGTGACTTTAATATTCATGTGGATGTTGATTATGATAGCCTTAGTACTGCGTTTATCTCATTATTAGATTCAATCGGGTTTTGTCAGAGTGTACAGAAACCCACTCACTGTTTTAACCACACCCTCGACCTTGTTCTTGCATATGGCATTAAAATAGAACACTTAATAGTTTTTCCACAGAACCCTCTTTTATCAGACCATTACCTAATAACTTTCGAGTTTATACTACCAGAGTGTACACCGTCAGGCAAAAGTTTCTACACCAGATGTCTATCTGACAGTGCTGTAGCTAAATTTAAAGAAGCGATTCCATCTGTATTTAATTCAATGCCATGTCTCAATATAACGGAGGACTCCTGTACTAACTTTGGTCCGTCCCAGATTGATCATCTCGTCGATAGTGCTACAGGCTCACTGAGACTGACACTAAACTCTATAGCTCCTCTAAAAAAGAAGATAATAAAGCAGAGGAGGTTCGCTCCATGGTATAACCCTGAAACCCGCAAAATAAAACAAACATTGCGAAAGCTTGAAAGGATATGGCGTTCCACCAATTTAGAAGAATCTCGGTTAGTTTGGCGAGATAGTCTGAAAACATATAAAAAGGCCCTCCGTAATGCCAGAGCAGCCTATTACTCACTAATAATAGAGAAAAATAAGAACAACCCCAGATTTCTCTTCAGCACTGTAGCCAGGCTGACACAGAGTCACAGCTCTGTTGAGCCGTGTATTCCTATAGATCTCAGTAGTAATGATTTCATGAGCTTCTTCAATGATAAGATTCTAACTATTAGAGACAAGATTAATGGTCTCTTGCCCTCAACCAGTGCCGATCTATCCTTGGAGGCAGCTATAAACCCTGATATATGTATGGACGGCTTCTCTCTCATCGACTTTAAAAAATTGTCTTCAACAATTTCCTCTTCTAAATCTTCTACCTGTCTCTTGGACCCCGTCCCGACGAGGCTGCTTAAAGAAGTTTTACCTTTGATTGGCACCTGTTTGCTGGATATTGTCAATCTGTCTTTACAAACAGGCCATGTACCACAGTCTTTTTAAAGTAGCTGTGATCAAGCCTCTTAAGAAGCCCACTCTTGATCCAGAGGTGTTGGCTAACTATAGACCGATCTCTAACCTTCCCTTCCTCTCTAAGATCCTTGAGAAAGTAGTTGCAAATCAGTTATGTGACTTTCTACAGAACAATAGTTTATTTGAGGATTTTCAGTCAGGATTTAGAAAACACCACAGCACAGAGACAGCACTGGTGAAAATTACTAATGACCTCCTAATTGCATCAGATAAAGGACTTGTCTCTGTTCTTGTCTTGTTGGACCTTAGTGCTGCATTCAACACCATTGACCATCACATCCTATTACAGAGATTAGAACATTTGATTGGCATTAAAGGCACCGCACTAGGCTGGTTTGAGTCCTATTTATCGGATCGATCTCAATTTGTATATGTAAACGATGAATCCTCGATGACCACCAACGTCAGTCACGGAGTTCCACAAGGTTCTGTGCTTGGACCAATCTTATTCACCTTATATATACTTCCTTTGGGCAATATTATCAGAAGACACTCCATAGACTTTCATTGTTATGCTGATGATACTCAATTATATATATCGATCAAGCCAGATGAAAGCAACCAGCTTGCTAAACTTCAAGCATGTCTCAAAGATATAAAAACATGGATGACCTGCAACTTCCTGATGTTAAACTCAGACAAAACTGAAGTTATTTTATTAGGCCCAGAACACCTCCGGAATCAACTATCTAATGATGTGGTTTGTCTAGATGGCATTGCCCTGGCATCCAGCACCACCATAAAGAATCTCGGAGTTGTCTTTGATCAGGACTTGTCCTTTAACTCTCTCGTAAAATAAATCTCAAGGACTGCCTTTTTTCACCTACGTAACATTTCAAAAATTAGACATATCCTGTCTCAAAGCGATGCAGAAAAAGTAGTTCACGCATTTGTTACTTCTAGACTGGACTACTGTAACTCCTTATTGTCGGGCTGCTCTGATAAGTCTCTTAAATCTCTCCAGTTGATCCAGAATGCTGCAGCTCGTGTACTAACAAAAACTAAGCGAAGAGATCATATTACTCCTGTATTAGCTTCTCTTCACTGGCTCCCTGTAAAATCCAGAGTCAAATTTAAAATCCTTCTCCTCACCTACAAAGCCTTAATTGGTGAGGCACCATCATATCTTAAGGATCTCATCGTACCATATTTCCCCACTAGAGAGCTGCGCTCACTAAATGCGGGGCTGCTTGTGGTTCCTAGAGTCTTAAAAAGTAGGATGGGAGCCAGAGCCTTCAGCTATCAAGCTCCTCTTCTGTGGAACCAGCTTCCACTTTCAGTCCGGGGGGCAGACACAGTGACCACATTTAAGAGTAGACTTAAGACTTTCCTCTTTGATAGCGCTTATAGTTAGGGCTGGCTCAGGTTTGCCCTGGTCCATTCTTTCCAGCCCCTTGATTTGCTGCTATAGGCCTAGACTGCTGGGGGACAACTTAGGATACACTGAGCTCCTCTATCCTTTTCTCTCTCTCCTTCTGTATGAATTCATGTTCTGTAAATGCACATTACTAACTCTACTTCTTCCCTCGGAGTCTTTGTGCTTTCTCGCCTCGCAGGTTTCCACGAATCGTGGTTGCATCTGGACCCTGGTCCTGCCTCCTGGTTCCTTCCGTGGAACTGCTGACGCACATTCTTTTCTATTTTATGTGAATTCAACGTGTTGTAACTCTGTTATGCTGTTCATTCTGTACACATGACATCTATTTTCGTACTCTGTCCATCCTGGGAGAGGGATTCTCCTCTGCTGCTCTCCTGAAGGTTTCTTCCATTTTTCTCCCTGTTGATAGGGTTTTTTGGGGGAGGGCAGTCTCCCATTCAAGTACTAACCAGGACCTACTCTGCTTAACTTCCGAGATCAGACGTCATCGGGCTTGATTAGAGTGGTGTGGCTCTAAGCAACATTTCCTCCCACACATGGTTCTTTAAAATCGGTCAAACATTGCAGTATTTTATCGTACATTTAGAATACAGGTATTATTTCATTTTTCCGAAGGAGCCTAATTTGAAAATAGATGCAGTTCTCTGAAGAAACAAGAGAATAGCGTAAATGTTGAGTTTATTTTTACCTTCCTTCACAGGGAAATCTGACACATTGGGTGTTAACCGGCTTGCCAAGACTCAAATAAGAACAACAGTATGTCAATTGCAAATTGTCAATGAACCTAAACCAGGTCATTGATGAACTTTTAGAGAAAATGAAAAAGATAATGTCATACTGATTGATTCTATTTTACCATTACCCACCTTTTTGGATCCATCTCTTTAATCTGGCCTTTTTCTCATAATTTTCTCAAAAGAAAAAGTAACAATGTCCACTGCCTATTGGAGATAGAAGTTAAAGAGCTTACAGCACCTGGTATTCCCAGGCAGTCTCCCATTCAAGTACTAACCAGGACCTACTCTGCTTAACTTCCGAGATCAGACGTCATCGGGCTTGATTAGAGTGGTGTGGCTCTAAGCAACAGATCCTCCCACACATGGTTCTTTAAAATCGGTCAAACATTGCAGTATTTTATCGTACATTTAGAATACAGGTATTATTTCATTTTTCCGAAGGAGCCCAATTTGAAAATCAAAGCAGTTCTCTGAAGAAACAAGAGAATAGAGTAAATGTTGAGTTCATTTTTACGTTCCTTCACAGAGAAATCTGACACATTGGGTTGTAACCGACTTGTCAAGACTCAAATACGAACAACAGTATGTCAATTGCAATATGTCAATGAACCTAAACCAGGTCATTGATTAACTTTTAAAGAAAATGAAAAAGATAATATGATACTGATTGAATCTATTTCACCTTTACCCACCTTTTTGGATCCATCTCTTTAATCTGGCCTTTTTCTCATATTTGTCTCAACAGAAAAAGTAGCAATGTCCACTGCCTATTGGAGATAGAAGTTGAAGAGCTTACAGCACCTGGTATTCCCAGGCAGTCTCCCATCCAAGTTCTAACCAGGCACTACTCTGCTTAACTTCCAAGATCAGACGTCATCGGGCTTGATTAGAGTGGTGTGGCTGTAATCAACATTTCCTCCCACACA
>JACSYO010000007.1:185000-219920 GCA_016806645.1 Ophiodon elongatus | reverse complement strand
TGCTCTATTTCCTTAACGTAAAATAAACCTTGAAATTGACGATAATCATAGTTCATTGATGTTCACAGAAATATACGGTAAGAAAGATACAAACGTAAAAATAAACACATATTAAACAATTAACTCATGAAAAAGACTATAAATCAATTTCTCCTCTGAACATCCCAAAACAAGGCGGCGGTAAGAAAACATATTGTGAAATAATACTTTTAATTAGAATATTTATATATATATATTCTAAGAATATATGTATGTATATGTATATATATATATATATATATATATACATATATATATATATATTCTAAGAATATATGTATGTATATATATATATATATATATATTCTAATTAAAAGTATTATATCTATATCTATATCTATATATGTATATATATATATATATTCTAAGAATATATGTATATGTATTTATATATATATATATATATTCTAATTAAAAGTATTATATATATATGTATATATATATATATATATTTTATTTTTAATTAAAAGTATTATATCTATATATATATGTATTCTAGAATATAGCATATGTATACTTTCTGTATTCTATCAAGTCTGTATCATTCTTACCTCCACCTTGTCTGATTTGAAAAAAAAAAAAATAAATTGTTTATATATATATATATATATTATACAATTCACAGCATTAAAGGGGTTTCATAATATACCTCGATAAGAATCATGTCTAAGCAGCAAAACAGTTTTGATTCACACACTGCTGTACGTTACAGCGAACATCAGAGGGAACATGGCCACAGGCAGCTCATGCTAATTCAGATCAATACTAGTGATACATTTCCATGTGAGCTCGGTTCTCCTCTCGAGAAGCAGCTCGCTGATCTGAGGACAGCTTTACTTCTCAATCATTAACAGTGTGTGTGTGTGTGTGTGTGTGTGTGTGTGTGTGTGTGTGTGTGTGTGTGTGTGTGTGTGTGTGTGTGTGTACAGTATGATATGATATATGATCATTTGTTCAAACAGATCATTTTACAAATGAAACTCATTTCTAAATAAAAAAGAAAAAATTGTCACACACACACACACACACACACACTCACACACACACACACACAAAAACAACAAAAACAAAAGATAATGAAAGATATTGTCGTTTATTATTCATATGTTGTTTCTCAAAGACCTGTCGGTGATTTTTAATGTGCAGCTTTGTGACTTTAAATGCTTTGAAATGTAAAGTTATGGATTCTTTAAAGAACAAAGTCGGTTTCACTGTGTTGTGTTTTTGGGAAATGTTTTGTTTTTCATTTAATTATTTTTACGCCTTTTCCTCTTTTCTTTCTTCCTCTTTCTTCCCTATGTGTGTCTGTGTGTCGCTGTGATATATATATACATATATATATATATATATATATATATATATTTCTAAGGAACAAGCATGTTAAATGAAGCTCTGAACTTTAAACTAGTCTGATAACTATAAATAGAAGTCAATATTCATTATACATATTGCACTACTGTTTCGTTTTGTTAGTTAATTTAATTTAATATTATTATTATTCTATTCTATTTGTTGTATATATTGTGCATTATACTTATTTTCTTCTTCTTCTTCTTCTTCTTCTTCTTTTTCTTCTTCTATTCTATTTTTATGTATATTGTTCTTTTCTTATGTAAAAATATACATACCAATATTCCTGAGGTCATAGATATTATCTCTCTAAACATATGGTAATCATGTAATGTTTATCATCTGTTCATAAAAGCTTCCCTCAGTCTGATCCAAGGCTATGTCATTCAGTTGGATTCAATCTAACTTTCAAGAAACACTGAGATCATAAGAAAATACTCAAAACTGAGCCTAAAACCATATATATATATATATATACTATATATATAAACCTATATATATATACCATTTATGAAGTCCCATCAAACAGACACTACCAATGATTACAATGAAATAATTGCTCATAAAAGCATCAATAAAAAACTCTAATCAAAATATCTCTAAAACTAACAAAACTACAGTGACATTATTTACAGGACATTCTATCTTTTACCTATTCAAATTTTTATACTATAAACTCCTCCATACTACATATATATATATATATATATATATATACATATATATATATATTTTATATATAGTTTTCTATATACTACATATACACATATATATATATATATATGTGCATATATGTATATATCTTTTTATATATATATCTTATATTATATATATATGCTATATATACATACTTCATGTATACTTTGCATATACACTTTTCTATATATATACACATATATCTTTAATGAATAAATCCATTCAAGAATGTCACTTATTAGCTACTGGTCAAGGAGGAGAGGAGAGGAGGGGGGTTCACCTCCATACTAGTCTCTCTACCTCAGTTCATGTATCTCTAAGCATGTTGTCTTACAATCTGGTTTGATTTAATTTCAAGTACCAATCATGCAGCTGCTCCAGAAGCAAGGTGCTCATTTTGTATTTTCACTCTGATCAGAGAGAGGAGGAGGAAGGAGGAAGAAGAAGGAGGAAGGAGGAGGAAGAAGGAGGAAGAAAGAGGAGGAAGGAGGAGGAAGAAAGAGGAAGGAGGAGGAAGGAAGAGGAGGAAGAAGAAGGAGGAGGAAGGAAGAGGAGGAAGAAGGAGGAAGGAGGAGGAAGGAAGAAGGAGGAAGGAGGAGGAAGGAGGAGGAAGAAGGAGGAGGAAGGAGGAGGGAGAAGGAGGAGGAAGAAAAAGGAGGAGGAAGGAGGAGGAAGGAAGAGGAGGAAGAAGGAGGAGGAAGGAGGAAGGAAGAGGAGGAAGAAGGAGGAAGAAGGAGGAGGAAGGAGAAGGAGGAGGAAGAAGGAGGAAGGAGGAGGAAGAAGAAGGAGGAAGGAGGAGGAGGAAGAGGAGGAGGAGGAAGAGGAGGAGGAAGAGGAGGGAGGAGGAGGAAGAGGAGGAGGAGGAAGAGGAAGAGGAGGAGGAGGAGGAGGAGGAGGAAGAGGAGGAAGAAGAGGAGGAGGAGGAGGAAGAGGAGGAGGAGGAGGAGGAGGAGGAGGAGGAAGGAGGAGGAGGAAGAGGAGGAAGAGGAGGGAGGAGGAGGAAGAGGAGGAGGAGGAAGAGGAAGAGGAGGAGGAGGAGGAGGAGGAGGAAGAGAAGGAGGAGAAGAAGAAAAAGAAGATGGAGGAGGAGGAAGAAGAAGGGGAAGAGGAGGAGAAGAAGAAAAAGAAGAAAAAGAAGAAGAAGAAGAAGAAGAAGAAGAAGAAGGAGGAGGAGGAGGAGGAGGAGGAGGAGAAGAAGATGAAGGAGGAGGAGGAGGAAAGAAGAAGAAGAAGGAGGGAGGAAGAGAAGGAGGAGAAGAAGAAAAAGAAGATGGAGGAGGAGGAGGAGGAGGAGAAGAAGAAAAGAAGAAGAAGAAGAAGAAGGAGGAGGAGGAGGAGGAGGAGGAGAAGAAGATGAAGGAGGGAGGAGGAGAAGAAAAAGAAGAAGAAGAAGAAGAAGGAGGAGGAGGAGAAGAAGAAGAGAAGAAGAAGAAGAGGAGGAGGAGGAGGAAGAAGAAGGAGGAGGAGGAGAAGAAGAAGAAGAAGAAAGAAGAAGAAGAAGAAGGAGAAGAAGAAGAAGAAGAAGAAGAAGAAGAAGAAGAAGAAGAAGAAGAAGAAGAAGAAGAAGAAGAAGAAGAAGAAGAAGAAGAAGAAGAAGGAAGAAGAAGAAGAAGAAGAAGAAGAAGAAGAAGAAGAAGAAGAAGAAGAAGAAGAAGAAGAAGAAGAAGAAGAAGAAGAAGAAGAAGAAGAAGAAGAAGAAGAAGAAGAAGAAGAAGAAGAAGAAGAAGAAGAAGAAGAAGAAGAAGAAGAAGAAGAAGGAGGAGAAGAAGAAGCCTTATTAATATTTCAGATCCCCACACGGTGGAATCAGCGTTTCTTTGTGCCTCAACACATTCAGACTGAAGTCAGAGACGCAGCGTATCGATGTTTCTTCTTCGTGTGATTACAGGAGATCAGTCTGTTTCTTCTTCGTGGGTTTTGGACCCAATTAGTTGCTCTCAGACTCGGAGTTCTTTCATTCAGTCAGAGGATGAAAACATTTTAGACTTTTTATTTAGTTGTTTTTAAAAACGTGTGTGTGGCCTTTCCCCCTGTTCTCATTTCATAAAGTCACACGTATGAAAGTATTTATTTTACAAAAGAAACAACAAAACACATTTATACACAATTAAAATGATTTATTTCCATCCAGATTTGTTGTCATATTAACCTTCTACCTATTTACATATTTACTGACCTATTTACTTCCATTCTTTTCTTATTTTTATATTTTTTTACTTAATTTCTGAATTGTTAGTTGTTGCATCTCATTTATATTTATATTTATATTTAAACTTTTTGTATTTGTCACTCTTCTTTAAGTGAGCTAGTTTCCTCCTGAGGGGATCAATGAAGTTAGATAGATAGATAAATACTTTTAATATATTTTTTTTTTTTTTGCTACAGCAGCATTTTTACATACAGGTAAGAAAAGAACAATATATACAAAAAATAGAATAGAATAATAATATTAAATTTAATTCACTAAAACAACAATGTGACGGTAAAATGCCATTTATTTTATTTTTATGTGCTTTTTTTTTGTTTTGTTGCCCAAGCTCATTGTTACTCTACTTTAATAAAATATCTTTAATTCTCATATTTCATATTCTCTTCTTTATTGTCTCACACAGATCAATAAAGTTTCATCGTTAAACATTTGCTTTAAAAAATTTAAAAAAGACACGTTAGTAACACCATGTTATAAAAAGGATAACACATTTATTACACATTCATTTCATTACAGGGAGAAAATGTTTTATTATATATATATATTTTTTTTAACAGCATCGTCTAATTATTCTCAAAGTTACCAAACACCAACGTGTAAAATCTAAAATGTCTGAACGTTTACAAATTGCTTTGTTCAAATAAAGGATAATCCCGTTGTGTGAGATTACCGAGGCCCGTTTCAAACCCAGTGTTTGACTCCTGCGGGTTTTCTTTTGTTACCAGCTGATGACATGAAGCAGCTAAAAGGGTCAGAGGTCAGAGGTCAGCCACCCCCGGCGCACGCCATCTGACCTCTCTCATTTACATGCACGCTGACCTACATTCTTGTGACGGTTGTTACTGGTCCTTTAAGTGGGCCCATGTTGAAATTATTTAAAGTTTTTATTTTATTTCAACATCAAATATTTTCTATAATTCACATCAAAACAAATGTGTTAACACGAGTATTTAAAAAGAAAAATGCATTTTTAAACATATTTCTCAATTTTGTTTTTATTTGATTATCTTTTTTGTTGCTATTGTAATTTTGGTTGCTCATTTAAATATCTTTAATTTATAATTTATATTTCAGATCTACTGGTGTAGAAATTATGAGATTATTCAACAGTAGCAGATAGTAATTGATCAGGACTGTGGGGACAGGAGGATGATTAGTTTATGTGCAAGTGAGTAGAGGCTATTTACACACACACACGCACACACGCACACACACACACACACTTATTAACAGGTAATCTTTCTCAGTTTCAATTTAAAATGCTGTATTTTACTTTTATTCAAATAAATTGTTGCACTGTCATATCCCAGATTTAGAGATAAAATAGTTTTTTAGTGCATTCTATTTATTTTTGCATCGTATGTATTTATTCATATCATGAAGATAGTACTTGTTTTTTTATTTGCTTCACGAAACAACAACAAAAACACTGTTGAGAATATTCCCTTTGACTTGTCCCGCTCTCAGAACCCCCACATGGCTCCCTGACCTCTGACCTCTGACCACACTCCCTAAAACCCGCAGCACAGTATTGATCTCTGTTTGCATTTCAGAAAAAAAGTGTGTGTGTGTGTGTGTGTGTGTGTGTGTGTGTGTGTGTGTGTGTGTACACACACTCGTGTTCTTCTATCTTTGGTTTTTAAATTTTAAGCAACGACATTTTTATAAAGTGAGGAGTATTTTCAGAAATTAGGTGCGGACATTCAAAATATGGTGTGCGTGTGTGTGTGTGTGTGTGTGTGTGTGTACGTGTGTGTGTGTGTGTGTGTGTACGTGTGTGTGCGTGTGCGTGTGTGTGTGTCTTTCTCATGTTGTTAGATTAAAGTTTTCCACTGACAATCTTATCCTTAATGTTGTTGAAAGAAGACGGAGAACTATTTGACTCTACACATAAGATATGAAGACACACACACACACGCACACACACACACACACACACACACACACACACACACACACACACACACACACACACACACACACACACACACACACACACACACACGCACACACACACACACACACACACACACACACACAGGTTTGGAAACATTGATACACTGTTGCCTTTTAGTTCAACAATAGTTCCACATTGACTACATTTACATGCACAATAATATTCCACTATTATTCAGAATATTCCAAATTTGACGTGGGTCACGTGAACAGCATATTCTCATTTACATATTATATTAATTTAGATCTTATTCTGAATGGAGCATTTTACCCATCCTGATCATGTGGAGTATGCTGATATGATCTTTGGACATGTATACGGCGCATTCGTTATTTGTGTCTCAAATCAGAGTTTTGCCTCACACACACCTTGTTGCCTGTTCACCGTCAGCAGTGTGTGTGTGTGTGTGTGTGTGTGTGTTGCACAATAGCGATACACAAACCAACCACCAACAGTTTGCAGAGATGCATGCCCAAAAGAAGAGCCCACGTGCACGGCTGCATGTGAACATGCACGTTACTGGAATATTAATTTCCGTTTGCCATGTAAACAGTTTAGTAGGATTTATTATCTTTTTCGGGATATGGGCAAGAAACAGCATATGCATGTGCATGTAAACATAGACACTGACTTATTGCAAACCCATAAAACCCATAAACATCTCTCTCCTCAGGGCCTGATCCTAACTAACCCGGCCCAAGAAGGCAACCTCGTGCATTCTGCGTAATATTTAGCCCCATTCCTGCGTTTGAGTGTGTATTTTTGAGGAACGGGCCTTCAGAACAGCGGATGTTGGTTTTTCAGGATAAAAGGGCTTTCAGTCCGATGGGACATTTTCCGGACTACTGGGGTTTCGGAAACAATGGGTCGTGGGGAACAATGGCTGAGCCTTCACAAGAAAGTAGATTAAAAAATATAAAAAAAAGGATCAAACTTGAAATGTTCTCTCTTCCTTCATTCAGCGTGTTATCAAGGAATGATTTGCTTTGTAAAGATATAGTGGAGAAATGTCTAGCTGAGCAAAGAATGACGTCACTCTCCCTCCCTGTGTTGTTGTTATCCGAGCTTCTCCTTGCTAGTTTAGTGCATGTGAGCGCACGTGAGTGCACGTGAGTGCACGTGAGAGTGCCCCACTTGTTAGCTCCTCTCTTCGCTGCACTCATATGACGGTCAGGTTAGCACTGTTAGCTCTTTCAGGACCGTTAACGTAGTTTGCACCGTTAGCGCTGTTAGCACGTTAGCGCTGTTAGCACCATTAGCTGCTAGTCACAGATTTTGTGAGCAGTTTGGAGGCAAAAGATATGCACATTAAATATTGTCATAAACAACGGACAGCATTCTTCGGTTAACATCCACTCAAAACAAGACAGGATTCACTTTGTCAAATGGATCATTTCATTCATTTTAATGACTAAATGAATAAATAAATACAGAGGATATATATTTTCTTTCAAGTATTGGATGAATAAAACATATTTGTTAAACTACAGCATATTGCGTATGATATATAAATGTGGTTTTAGTATATATTACCCTTCATAGAGTAATCTCTACAGACATGTTGATATGGATGGAGCCAGCCTCATTAATATCATTCAAAATGCAAAAAGTACATTCTGGAAAAATTTTTACCTGATAACGACTGATATTGTATATTACAAAAATAAAAGGTGACAAAAGACAGCCAAAATAAAATGCATTTACATCCGAATAACTTTAAGTTAATTAAGTACTGTGCTTGAGTCAAAAAAATAACATAATCACTAGTATTATGAAATAGTGACTTTAACCTTCATGCCAACAATCTTTTTTGTCAAAGTCCTGAAAATGTCACGTTTCAAGTCATAGACGTCTCATTTGGGAGACTAAGAAAACAACAAACAAGAGGTGGAACAGCTGAAGCTCAGCTGCAGATTACAAAAACAGTCCCAGTTTCTCACGTTTTTGTTGCCTCGTTAACACTTTGCAGCAAATATGTAAATACTTGACAAAAGAAAGCACACGTCAGATATGATCATTCTCATTTGATACGCCTGAAAACCACGTGCCTATGAGTGTCGCATGTAAAATGGTGTGTGCTACATTTGTAGCAAAAGAAACATGTATCAGCTCCCACAGTAGCAAATATCATTGAGCATTTCAAATCATTAATTCTAATCAACGACTTATCACATACTTGACGTACGAGAAAAACCTTCATACCACAAAACACACAAAAGTGCCCCAATTGTGGACTCAACCGGGGTAAAGAAAACTTGCCCAAAATATGCCAGAATTTAGAACAATAACACCAAATTTGCCAGAATTTAGACCAATTAGACAAGATTTGCCAGAATTTAGACCAATAACACCAAATTTGCCAGAATTTAGACCAATTATGTCCGAATTTAGACCAATTAGACCAAATTTGTCAGAATTTAGACCAATAACACCAAATTTGCCAGAATTTAGACCAATTATGTCCGAATTTGTCAGAATTTAGACCAATCCCAAAATAAGGTTTTGTGCGATGAAAAATCCCAGTATTGTACTCATTACTTCTTCTGTGACTAGAAGGACTGCTGTATGATATGATACAAAACATTTGTAGTTAATATGTACAAATTGGAATTCATGGCTCACGCTGTCTTGTGTTGGACGTATTAAAATCACACCAACAGGCCACCAAAGGGACAATTAGCACTCCGTTATCCATTCGATCAACCAGTTTCTTAACAAAGGAAACATCTAATGCTTACGTTTTAGTTTTTCTTCAAAGATGAAAGCAGCGTGCTTCAGTATGGGGCAAACATCTGGAGTATTCTTAGTTTTTTTTATTATTTGTTTAAAGCTAACTATTTCCTATTTTTGTCATCTATAGTCCCTTTGACCTACAATTATCTTAAATTTGAATCCCAGCCTAGGATCCCTAAGAAATATGTTCTTATTGAACGAATTTGCAAAGCATAGTTTATGTCAACTGCCGTCGTTCAATACCAATGCAGGAAGCGGGGAAGTAGTAGGATTTAAACTTAGTGCGGGACTTTGAGATGGGGAGATATTTTTCTGTCAGTAATTTTAACACAAATGCAGTTATTGTGGTATTGAGAGAAGCTGATGATGCTGAAGACCTTCACGACCCTTTAGGATGTACGTCACGTTTACGATGCAAATTACTGAGCCAATCAGATTTCAACATAAAACTAGGATCAGTCCAAATTGGAAGGGGCCGCTCCCCCTCAACATTGAAAGTGTTAGATTGGCCCAGTCTGGACTTTACAGTACCCATTGACATCCGATAAATAAAAACTCTATGACCACCAGCCTGTTCGGCCTGGAATTGATCAGCAATTTGGGACTCTTCCAAAAACTTCTCGATGACCGGTCTTCACCTGGCCGGCGGTAGCTTGCCATTTATGTAGCAAAGTGGAAAGTAATGCTATGTTCACACTACGAGCGACAAAGCAACACGCTACAAGTCATTTTCCAAGGAAGCCAACAAATCAAAGTTGAGCTGGCTTCAGCTTTCTGGTCCCCTTCGCTTCGACGAACGCTCCTCAAGTCTGGGCAACAACAACCTACTTGGTTAGGTTTAGGAAAAGATCATGTTTTGGGGTTCAAATAAACCTTTTCTGGAAGAAATCCCTGATGGAAAACCTCTTCTTGCACGTCCCCTTCTCTCACCCCACACTTCCTGAACCCTTCCGTCAAACAAATGGAAGAAAGCGTATTCTTGAGCCAGTTCCCAGAGCTATTTAAAGACATAACTACGTCAGTGACGTATTTGGCCACGCTTGACCATTTGGTAGGTTTGTCCCTCGTAATGTGAACATTACATAAGAGTGTGGAGGGTGCTGGATGGGGTGTAGCGCATCCAACAGGAGACCAGACTTCCTGTTTCTGCATACTTGTGTATTCATAATCTGCACTTTTTCTCCTTGGCCCTTCTAGTTGATTGCGTAATCATAGAGAAATCTGAGGATTTACAATACAACAATTTCAGTAAGATTTTTGTCACTAACCCAAACAGATTCTCAAGAGATAGACTTTAGTATTCGTGTCCACTGGTATCTTTTCCAGTTTCTATGAAAGCTAATAGATTGATTGGCATTGCCTCCCAAGTTCAAATCCTCTCATACTCTGTAGAGTCCCTCACCAATGCCCTCTAGCAGCAGAAAATGTAAAAAAGAAAATAACTGTGTGAATGGAGCCAATGGGCAGTGGTGTAGTAGTCGTTGAAGAGGTGGGTGGACTGGGTTACTGAGGAGAGGAAGTGGGTATTCTCTCTTATATATTCCAATGGCTTTTTGGCTGATAGGTGGGTATACTCTAAACCCACTGGACAAAAGAAAGAAATGGCAGCATACTGGCTGAAAGTGAATCTTCCTGATAAGTTGCATAGTGCTGGCTACACAACCAGCTAGCTAACATTAGCAATCTCTACAAAGTAAGGCTGTCACTTTTAAAACATTTATTCAAATACATTTGAAAGCAACCTTGTCCTAAACCGCATTGCAGAATTGATGTTTGTTCGTGGTGCTTCTGCTTTTTTCCAACAGTGACTCTTCCGATTTGTTGCCAAGGTAATCCCCGGTTGTACAGTTTACGCAGCCAGCAAACTGCCCTACTTTTATCTGCAATTTTGACATGTACGGTGTTGAATCCAACATCCCTCTCTGCTTTTTCTCGTCTGTTAAAGATGTCTCATGGACACACAGTCTGACTCAGCCTTTACACAGATTATGGTTGTGCTATGGTTGTGTGGTAAAGTGTTAAATTGTACCAGATGTTAAATAGCCCCGGATCTGATAGTTTATACATAAATTTACTCTTGTGCAGTACCATAGAAAAGGTTCTGCTGAAACCTCAGACTCCTCTTAGCTTTAATTGGTAAACAGTTAATGACTTGCTGGTGAAGAAAGTGGAACATTTAGCAGCTAAAGAGACAGACATTTCTCCCAGGAGTTGGTGGAGACCAAAAATAGAGCTTAAAGAGAGTAAATACTGGACTTACATTCATCAGGTGAACTTTAAAACAACTCAAATGATGTTAATGTTCCTCTGTGTCTGCTGGCTGTGTAAATATGAAGCTTGTTTACATTTGAGCTGTGACAACTTCATAAGATGACAACATGTTAAAAGTTTCAACTGCAACTTTAAGAGTAAACCGACTGATATCTGTATGACGAATCAAATATTTGTTTATACCTGTGACTAAATGTGTATGCATGTGACTTATCTATGGTTATTGTATTTCAATTCTGCACTCATTGTAAGGTATTGTATCAAAGCTTCTGCCACATGCCTAAATTTAATGGAGCAATGGCGCAAAGACAATTACTGCCCTGTTCTCTTCTGTACTGTTCCTGGTAGGTCCAAATGTTTTGACATCCAACAAAGGTGACACACCCATGGTCTTTTTTATGGCAGGGAAGTCATGTGCTGATAGCCACGGAGGAGGATCAGCGTCAAATGTGTAAAATGTATTTGAGTTCTGAATTTAAGTCAGAATGAGAGTTTGAATTTGGAATAAAAAAAAAACAACAACAATATTTTGGAGTTTTAGAGGACAAAGTCAGAAGTCTGACTTTAATCTCTGAATTCTGGCTTTAAACTCAAAACTAAAATAAATTCTTCACTTTCACTTTTTTTATGTGGACTTATCTTCTACCGTAGTAATCAAAGTAGTGACAAGATTTAGCTTGATTTGAAATATGCCAATATCACAAAAACAACTCACGGGCCTCTGTTGGTTCAGGTACTAGTGATACAATGAAATATGATTCAGGAAGTCAACTTTGAGTAACTGATTCATACGTTTGAAGGGTTATCAGATGCCAGAACACTGCACAGCGCTTTATAACAATACGAGAGAGGATTTTACAAACTATGGAAAGCTGTCAGGGTGACGATCTCTGCATTTGAATCTACAAGCAATGTGCACTTTCAGATATCGGCAAAAATTGAGCCAGGTTCAACTTTTCCATTTTCAGAGCCCCCCTGGATCAGAACCCAAACTGAGGAGGGATTACCTTCTTTGACGCACTGTTCGTGTCTTATTTGTAGTCGCAGTTCTAAGAATGACGAGCGATTAAAAAGCAATTCAAGGTTTTGATATTCTGCCATAAAAGCAAACGTCACCCCCAAAAGGTCCAACCGCAGCCACCTTTCCCCAAACTATAGTCCTCTTCGTCTTTAGGGTCTTGAGAAGTAAAAAAAAAAGAATAGACTCCTTGAGCTGTCGCGGTTCGTACAAACAGTTTCGTCAAACGTGGCTTTGGGTCTGAAAAGAGTTTCGGGAACTTATCGCACCAACCACAAACCGCAATGAAACCTTCCCCCGTTTGCCTCGACATTTCGACAATGGCCCGTGGAAGCGCTGGAGAGGAGTCCGAAAGGAGTCCGAGAGGAGTCCGAGAGGAGCGCAGTGTTCAGCCCTAAGCACAGTGGGACAGGGAGAGCTTCAGCAGGCCCTCCGTGTGCATCTTGTAGAGCAGTTTGAACTCGGCGGGCAGCTGGTGGGACTCCTGCCATTTGGTGGTGAACTTGGTGCCCTTCTTGTCGTAGTAGTGGTAGGGCAGCTCCTTCCCCGTGTTGGGGTCCCAGCCGAAGGGCCAGAAGCCGTACAGGTGGATCTGGTCGCACATGGAGGACGCCAGCGTGTACATCAGGATGCCGGTGCTCAGGCGCTTCGGCGACAGCTGCTTGGTTTTCCAGTAGCTGTTTGAGCACAAGTGAGGAGAACAATTATGTATTAACAGAACCTTGTATTTTCAACGTTGAGTGTTAGATTGCATTCACACCAAATCAGGCATTGTGACAAAAACGCCAGTCCTCCCATTCCTTTGAATGTGGGTAGTGGGTAGTTCCCAACCCCCCCCCCCCCCACCCCAGAGAAAAAAGGCATGACTTAGATTATGACTGAGAATGAACTACATCCATTCAGACAGTCTATTGTCCACACCAGGTATAAGATCCACCCGTTTCCTTAGATTTAGACCATGCACTTTAAGTAAGGTGAATTGTTAGTCAATCATCAAAAATCGGAGAATAAACTGTTTTTGACAGCAATGATTTCATTTAATTTAATTTTTTTTATCAGGCAGTCCTGCTCTGCAGAATCACAGAAGGGGGGGACTCTCCAAACCGGCCTCAATACCACCACCTCCCAAGAGTCCTTGAGGTGCTGAAAGCCGACTGAGCTGCTTGAACGTGGTAATTCTTCCAGAGCAGGTAGGTTTAATGGGATTGGTGAAGATTAGGCTACTGTACGAGCGGCCTATTCTGCTGCAACAACACTAAGCACCGGACTTAAATCCCTCTCCACACACACACTCAGCCCCGGCTCTGTGCCATACCTTTCACTAAATAGCTGTTTCCTTATAATCCGGCTTTGGAGCCTAAATCTCCTCTTTGCTATCTAAGAGTACAGCTCAATACAATGCAACCACACTAACTACTACAAACAGGACAGAGATACATGGGGACATAAAACGGACATGAACATAGAGAGAGAGAGACAGACTAACAGGTTTTTACCGAGAAACAAATGTGGAACATGTGTACTACCTTTTTTAGTAGACAGCATTGACCATCTTTACCAGGGGTAAATGTGTCTAAATGTGTGCAAGACAAGCAGAAATTGAAAATTGACTGAGAGTTGCAGGGAACATAGTTAGAGGTGCACCGAGACAAGTCTGATAGCTCCGCACACCTAATTTGCATATTGAGATCTGATCACAGTAGTGGCAGATTGAGAACGAGAACGCTGATCAATACCAGGTGTAAATGCCAAGGCTCATGTTAAGATGTCGTTATATAATATTAACAGATGGGGTCTTTGTTGTTAATGTACCTTTATGGTCTTACTGTGTGTCTCACCTGTTCACATACTGCATGATGTTTCCGGGCCAGGCCAGCTGGACCTTCAGCTGACCGCGATGTTCCACGAAGAAGTCGACCAGCGTCCTCGTCACCGTGGCCGACGTGTGGAAGAAAAACGCCGGGATCCAGAGGATGACGCCGTCGAGCTTCTTCAGGCTCAGGAAGAAGTTGTTCCTGTCCTGCACGGTCAGTAAATTGTTGTAGTATTTCTCCAGGATACTGGGGTTAAAGGTCGTCATGTTGGTCCGCCGCCCGACGTCCTTCTTGAAGATCTCGGTCGGCGCAAAGTTGCAACGGAAGACAAAGTCGAACTTCTCGATCTGGGGGCCGCAGCGCGAGCCGGTGAGGATGCCGCTGTTGCCGACCACCGCGCAGACGTTGTAGTGCTTGTTGAGGATCGGCGAGGCCTCGGGGAGCAGCGAGCGGAAGTTCTCACCGATGGAGAAGACGTACTTGTGACTGGAGTAGTCGTAGTGCATCAGCTGTCCGTTTCGGACCGAGTCTCTGATCAGTGTGAAGTTGTGGGGGATGTCGATGTATTGAGAGATCTCCTTTCTGCAAGACATTTTTGTGGACACGATAATAATAATAACACTTACACAGTGTAATGGTGTTGGATTGGACAGTGGACAAAAAACCATGAACCACCTTCGCAAGTTATTAAAAAAAAATGTTAAGTTTGGGAAACCTGCGTTGAAACATCGGCTGTTTTAAATTAATAGGTGTCGAAGTTAAAGGCACAGTTTACCAGAATTAAACAAAAATAAACATAAACCAAGAACTATAAATACAATGATATTAGATTGTCCAATTTGAGAGATCTGCATCAAAATGATATGCATGAATAGATGCGTGACCCTTTAACATTAAACACAATCTTTGAGAACGGCCATAAAAATGTATTTAGAAATATGTACTTTTTTTATAGTGTGACTGCTCTTTAATGTTGCTTAACAAGGAATTTTAAGCTTATTTTACAGCTCTGCTCATTATATGGTAAAGTCACAGCTCTGGACAAGAAAGTTGGCACACTGACCAAGACAAAATATAAACAGTGGATTAAAGGAAAACAGCTTATGGGGGGTTTGAACTATAAACACAGTATAACATCAGTTAATACCAGTTGTGTATTTAAATCTGCATTAAACATGGACTTCCACTTGACTTGGACTTGGCGACAGCGAGAGTTTCTTCAGATTTGATTTGACTTGTAAGCGAAAACAATCCAAGCCACAACAATGAACAAATACATAACCTGAGACTTGATTTGAGACTTGCTCGGACATGACAAAAGGCTTTACTTGAAACTTGGCGAGGACTTGCCCTTAAGGACTTAACACTCAACACTAGCTTTGATAAGACTTGACATGTGTTTGTCTCAATTTGACTTGAGAATTAACTTGGACTAGTCTCAGCTGACTTGAAACTTGACTTGGACCAGCCCTCAAGGACTGTAGACTTGAGTTAAGACTGGCTTTGTCTCGACTGAAGACTTGACATGTACTTGTCTCGACTGACTTGAGAATTGTCTTGGACTTGCTTTGATACGAATGGAGAATCGACATGACACACCTTCACGAGACTTAAGACTCCAATTTGACTTGTCTTCACTGGCTTGAGACTTGGACTCGTTTCCAACTACTTTAAAACGTCGTTGCTTAAAGTCAATACAGCTGTTTAGGAAACCATCTGCTTATTGTGTCTCAGTTTCAGCGGTTTGACTTTCAGAGTTAAACTTTCGTTTATAAAATAAGACATTTTTTACAATAAGTTCACACGACCTGAACTTAAATAAGATTAGATGTGGAATTTGAAACGGTTCAGATTGAAGTAGATTTGACGCTGGATTCTAATTGAATAACATTTCACCACTGGTGCTCACTGCTGTAAAGCATGCTGAGCTTCAGAACCCACCACAGACAGAGTAACCTACTTCAGCTGAAGAAAAGCAGAACTGTTGTAGGTCCATTTGGAGGAGTTCTGCATGTCCTCGCTGAGAGCGTTGGTGAGCGGAGTGAAAGCTGGATCCAGATACTTCAACGCCAGCTGGGAGCTACACAGACGAAGAAGAGGAAGAGGAAGGGAGACACGGAGGTTAACCCAGTCTTCAGGTGTTCAGAGGAGGTCGGCTTCATCCACTTGCTCTTTTAAAACAAGGTTTGTAGGTAACGCAAAAGATATCCTCATTTACCTGCATTGCAAAGCATTAAAAGTAATTTGTCTGACAGGCCAAGAAATACAAGCAGTCAGGTTGTAAATGAGTCAATACCGTAGCAATATTATTGTAAATACATTATTTTGAGTTGTGCGCAAAAGTAAGTAAGTAAAAGAAAAAGAAAGTATTGACAAAGATAACAAACAAAGAAAGACGACAAGAAGCAACAGAAAAAAAATACAAATTTGATCACCTGACCGCTCGTGTTTCTTGAGGTCGTTACAGTTAATCTTCAACTGGGCTCTGCAGGAAATGAATGATAGCTGATACTTCGGTATCAGTACCACCCTCTTCACAAAGTTAAAATGCAAGTGTTTGAACCATTCAGCAGATATGTGAGGGGTTTTGTTCCTTTAGGAAACCAGATTCAGACACTTTGATTTACACTATCAGCTCAGTGTAAACGCAGCCTCTTGTCTAGAATCAAATCAGCCCAGCGTACTGTGGGAAGATGAGCAATAAGGCGAAAACGGTTGCAGGAATTCGGTCCATCTTAGCAAGTTGTCATAGTTCATTTGAGATTATGTACGTAGAATAATGTACGTAGAGTGAAACATGTACCCTTCAACCAAATTTCGTTTAATTTTCCTTCACTTTCGAGATTATTTGAAAACAAGCGCCCACATCTTGAAATGATACCTTGTTTACCGCATTTCAAGACATTTAAAATCCATAAGAAATCCAATGACGTCCCCTCGTTGGTAAAGTTTATCTCATTTAAAGACTGAACATGAGGACGACCTACTTGATAAGATGAACACTGTTTTTTTTTGCAGTGCAAGAAGCCTCAACTCTTCCAGTGCTACAAATGAAAATATAAAAACCGAGACTTAACCAGGAGATTATTATTTACTTCGTAAGCGTTTTTTTAAACATGTTGGATTTTTGCATGGAAAACTTGACATTTTGAATGCATTTGACTCTTTCTTGTCCATGCTGCAGCATTCAGTCCGCATTTCCTCTCAACACAACACTCTCCGTCTTATCCAGATTCAAATGAGAAAATTCACATTGGTTTCATCTCTACAGAGAAAGGTCCAGGATGTGTTTAGCCTAGCTTAGCACAAAGAGGGAAAGCAGAGGAAAACTGATTGCCTAACTCCATCAAAAGATTAAAAAGAA
Source organism: Ophiodon elongatus (assembly GCA_016806645.1). NCBI lineage: Eukaryota > Metazoa > Chordata > Actinopteri > Perciformes > Hexagrammidae > Ophiodon > Ophiodon elongatus. Next base: position 202,469 of record JACSYO010000007.1, on the reverse strand, counting down.
TCCACCTTTCAACAACTCCAATGCTATAGGATTTACTTGCATCTTGTTTATTGAGCCAGTGTAGAAATATTATGTTGAAAATGAAACATTGTGGTTTTAGCAGCTGTTAGGTATTTGTTGACCAACAACTGCTCGGCACAATGACTGAACATAGCATCTCAAAAGTCCTGTCCTCATAGTGGAGTCATCATGTTTGAGATCCGTCTCAACTCTACCAAAACCAAAAGCCAGCCAACAACAAGATGGATCGGTGACTAGCTTGTTAGCTAACAAACCGAGATATCAGAAAGTCCCAACATCAGCTGGTCGATTGTGCAGCGAACGTTGGCTAGCTGGTTATATAGTTAGAGGACCATAATACCATGCATAACGTCATGGATGCGATTTTACGAATCCCACCATAGCAAAAATATGGCCCGCCCTACTCTGCCTCTGACTGGCTTTCCCCGATATTCTGACCCGAACCAGTCTCATTCCACATGCTAAATCCTCACAAAACCAACCAACAAAGGGAACAAGTACTAGCCAATCAGAGGCAGAGTATAGTAGGCCATGTTTTTTGGCCATAGTAGGTTTCGTAATTTAGCGTTGTGGATGGAACCTGGACATTATAGTCACTGAGTGTTGTATGTCATGAAAAGACGAACTCACTGAATGGTAGGAAATCTTGTTAGTGAGTTTCAACGTGGGAAGCATCAAAAGAAGAAAATAAACTCCGACATTAAAGTCAATGTGAGGTGTGTAAATTTCAAAAAACGGTCAAGGACCCTTTTTTCTCAACTGGAGCTCTGCTTTGTAGGGGTATTAATGGAAGAGATCATAGTTGAGGTCATTTGTTTTGTTACTTTACATCTGCCTGCTATCATGGAGGTAACACTTGGAGGTTGTATTTTCATCATTATTTCTCATTAAGTATTTTAGAAACTCCTGAGTGTCTGAAACGTCCATGTTCCATGTGATATCCGTCCAGTATTAAAGCTACCTAGAACTCGGCAGGGTAACAATTAACTTTACTGTCTAAGAAGATAAAACATGCTGATAGCTTTGGAGTTGTCTGTGGAGGTATTTATTTCCCCATTGATAGAGTTAGGCTTTTCTCCTGCCTCAAGTCTTTGTGGAAAGCTGAACACTGAAAACGATCTTCGCATCCGACTTTGGATAAGACGGACAAAGAGGATTTTCTACAATGGAAAAGTAGGTGTAAACAGAGATCTTGCCTCTTTAACACCAATCTTCTGCCATAGATTAACATCAAAATGTCAAGGTTTCAGGACAAAACTCTGCTATGGCAGACACAGCTGGTCAAATAGTATTTGCGAGTCAGTTTGGTACATCTCGCATGAGGAGCGAAGTCGGTGGAATTTACTCAATCAGGACAGCATCAGAGGTTTGATCACTGAGGAGGCTCATTCAAACATTCTGTGGCTTATACTGTCCTGCATGCTAAACCCCACCTCTGTGATGCCCAACCAGTCTAAGACAAACCTTAAAAAGTATGTGTAAATACTGTTTGACACTGGATCTGATCCATTCGCCATCTTTGAAGCCAGTGAGGCTAAGCCAGAGAGGTGCAGCGCTGAATCCGGATCAGCATGATGTACTGTAGCTACTGACTTGAATTTGCCAGAAGAATACAGTGGGAATACTAAAGTTGAGCACATTGCATTTTGGGAAAGGTCTCACTTTGTATCAAGACATTTAAATCAACACGTTCTCACTCCCAACTCATCAAGTACCGACGCTACATCAGTGGCCCTACCTTACCCCTCTAGTGTCGGTTTTGGACATGTCAGGGACAGCGTGTCTGTTTCCTGTCGTGACATGCATAGTGTCTTTTCAAAAATAAACTTTCAATGTGGGTTTACTTAGTTTTTAAGTTTACTTGGTTAGGCTGAGGAAATAAAAGCACTTGCTTGGGCTTGAACATGAACAGCGGTCTCCTGGGTGAAAGTCTTGTGTTTGTTTGACTTGTCCGACCTACACGCAGAATTTCCCGCTCTTTATACTACGTCAGTTGCTCTGGCCATGTAATAATTTCATGCTACTGTGAAAACATCACCTTCAAACAACTGTATTTTTCAGGTTTCTCGCAAAAAAAACATAATTTTCAATGGGTTTACATTTGGAATTGGTTGAAAGCCAAGTGCATCCCATTCAGATGCTAAACGGTGCATCAGTGTAATTAACCGCTTAAACTAAGCTGTTTGAAGAGTTGGGAGTAAGAACGAGTTGTTTCAATATATTCAGAATTTTCTAAATATGCATGTAATATAACCAAGATTAAAAATATTTTATAAACAAAATTTTGGGGGGGCCTTTGGGGACTCTACTATATGCAGATGATTCATGATACTATCAAGGAATAGAACCTTGAATTAAAAAATGACTTGTGTCAAAGATAACTAAAAACTAATATATTACTGTAATGCACTGCAAATACTCCACAAATTAAGATCTGAGAAAATTTGGAAATGTATTTTCTTTTACTCTTAGTATTCCTCTCAATTCTTTATTTCATGCTGTTTCAAATCCAACACCACACCCTCCAAAAGCCTTCAGGGTAAATTCGGGGTCATAGAGTTGTTGCTGCTTTGTATCTTGTTAGTGGCAGAAACAATTTGATGCTCATTATCAGACTATTGATGAATAGATAGATACTGTAGATAGATAGATAGATAGATAGATAGATAGATAGATAGATAGATAGATAGATAGATAGATAGATAGATACTAAAGATAGAGACTAAAGATAGATAGATAGATAGATAGATAGATAGATAGATAGATAGATAGATAGATAGATAGATAGATAGATAGATAGATACTAAAGATAGAGACTAAAGATAGATAGATAGATAGATAGATAGATAGATAGATAGATAGATAGGTAGATAGGTAGATAGATAGATAGATAGATAGATAGATAGATAGATAGATAGATACTAAAGATAGAGACTAAAGATAGATAGATAGATAGATAGATAGATAGATAGATAGATAGATAGATAGACAGATAGACAGATAGATACTAAAGATAGATAGATAGGTAGATAGGTAGATAGATAGATAGATAGATAGATAGATAGATAGATAGATAGGTAGGTAGACAGATAGATAATAAAGATAGGTAGGTAGATAGATAGATACTAAAGATAGATAGATAGATAGATCAAGCTCCCATGAAAAAATATTAAAATAAAGGAAAAGGAAAGACAGAGTAAATCTTTGTGTTTTGAATTCAAACGTCAGCACTCTGTATTCACCTCAGGTCAGGTTTGCGAGGCGGCCTCTCGCTGCAGGAGGAATGTAAAACAAAAACAAAAAAATAAACTCACTCTTATCTGCATCATCACCAGTGACTTTAAAATGACATTTAACTGACAGAGAGGAAGACCTAAAAGACTTTATGGTAGACTCTACAAACACCTGGCATGCAGTGGTAAAGTGCATTTCAAATACTTACTTGATTTTATATTATTGTAACAACGAAACACGTATTGTAATATAATAGCTCTTATGGTGGTTATTTGGGTTTATGGCACTTTTTTGTAGCAATTAAAAAGTGCTGGCAAAATAAAAATCCAAATATAAAAAAAAAATGTTGGGTCACTGGATGAGTGAATACATTAACAATAAAATATGAAGGTGAACTAGAAAAAGCACACTTTCAGTCACATTAACTTTATGAAACGTAATGTATTATCATAGTTAATCATAGTCATAATTATACTGCAAAAACTATTTGAATGGTGGTGTTTGAATGTGTAAAAACTTCCCGAAGAAGGTTTTGCTACTGTAGGTCTGGAATATCTCGACATTAACCAAATGTTTAGGCACAAAAATGTGTACAGACATTCGTAGTTCCCAGAGGCCGAATCCTATTGACAATTTTTAAGAACATTTTCTGAACAATTGTTTTATGAATTGCCATGAAATTTAGTTCGGACTTCATTTGAATTGTAATAGTTTGTAAACTTGTCATGCATGAATGGGTGTGAATGGGTGAGTGATGTCATGTAGTGTTAAAGCACTAGTACAGGTCCATTTACCATCATTACATCTGAATGTTAATTTCACCAAAACTTTTGTTTAATTAATTATTTTATCAATTCCCTGCAAAAAATAAAGTCATTCCTGTTGAACTTTGTGTTTAGTGCAAATGCTAACGCGCTAAACAAAGATTGCTGTTCATGGTAAACATTATACCCAAACACAACAACACCCAACACCACAACCAAAAAAAAAAACACCCACACACCACACACACCAAACTTGTCCATTATTAAACGTTTTCGGAACCCGTTTCTTATAACGCTTTATAATAAAGAAATAAAAGGATACAGCAATGAGGAATTTCAAGATAGATTGTGGCAGGTGATTGCAGAACAGCTTAGAATCGGAGTCGGTCACAAAACGAGGGATTTAAGAGAGATTAGACGGTAGTGATTGTGCAATAGGCAGCTAAACGATAGCTTCTTGATCATTTCATTCATACATTAGCCCAGTTTGGGACTAGCGTTATCCATTACACCTACGTAATTAATTCAGGTTTTCATAATGAAGAGAATAATAAAACTTCATGGAAATCTGACCTTTAAAGTCCAGTGGAAATGTGGGCCTGGTGGTGGTGCTAGATTACAGGTCAGGGGGTCACCAAGATCATTTGGAACATATTCTTTTTAAATGTAGTCTGGCCAGAATCATTTATCAGAGGAAAGATGGACCATCAAATGGACTCTCCATCAACTGGCTGCACCGCATTCAGAGCAAAACCAAAATGTCACCACTCTCTTGATCATAAACTCTCATTCTACACCACCACAGCAGGGAACTTATATAGATTTGTCCATGGGAGTGTTTTCCCTTCAAAACGCTGCCCTCCTTCACATCTAACTCACTCTGAGCGTGACCTTGGCCCCGCGGTGACGGCGAGCGAGGAGGTAAATGATTACAAGCGGGAAGAAAATGAATGCGGCTCTTATGCTGTAAATCAGATCCAAGGGCGGCTCGCCGGCCTCCAGAACCTTCATCAGAACGACACCGGTTTAAGCATCACCTTCTGGACCTGACCCAACAGGTCAAGAACGACAGAGATTTACAGAAGGTACTTCAGTGGCCCTACTAAGTTTAGTTTTTATTTTAGAATGAATAATTGGACGGCTAAATGTGAAAACCACAATGATGTTTTCCATGGAACCAGATGGAAAACAATTGTGCAGCAGAATCAAACACAGTCACCAAATTCTACTATATTCTCATTTTCAGAGTGTACTAAGTTATACAAGATGTGTCACAAAGGATGTCAATCAAACCATGACTTTGAAATTGAGTCGTGAGAATAGTTCTTCTGCGTGACACATGTTTACTCAAACATTGCCCAGAAACAAAATATGTATAAACTTTATTATTCTCACTCACGCTGCAAGAAGCTGCAGGGTGACAATTCTTGACAATATTTTAAAATCAAGTGCAAAATTCTATTTTAAGATCACAAAAAAAGCTTCAATTCTGTTTCCTGTTTGGAACCCAAACAGTTCACCACCTTTAAGACGGCTTTCCCTGAAACTACCTTCGCACTTTGACTTTGCACAGCTGAAAACGGAACGGTCTGCGATGTAGTCCAGGAAGATCTTCAGGGAAAGACCCATCCAACGTAAAGGTCTCTGGAACAGCATGAATCAGCATCGTGCAACTAATGTGTTTGATTTTAACCGACCCTGTCACCACTGCATCCGTGGAAAGGACGTTCACTGCCCTCAAATGGATAAAAGCATATGCGAGGAACACAAAAGGACAATACCGACTGTGCAGCATCCATGAAAGCGAGTTATTTTGGATCAGCTTCAGGACCTGGCTATTCGAGAAATTCCTCCAAAGGGCTAAACGCCAACAAATATGGATTGAAGCAGAACATTTTGTTAAATAAAAACATGATAACAATCTGTTTTGTAATTAATGTTGCAGTGGCATATTGAGAAGGGTGGGAAGGGCTTTTTAAAACATCCCAAAGGCGCTTCTGGCTATTGTAGCCCAGTATTTAGCCGTCTGTGGTTGTTGTTGTTTTTCAGGCCTGTTGGCCGGTCTTTGCCTGTAGTAGGATAAGTTTTAGGGCGTTGTAACGGTAATGTTAGTGCAAAAATACATAAATCCATCTCCCTGTATGTGCAGGCATGGGAACCAAGTCCCCAGGAAGAGAACCAGGCTTTGAAGCTAATTCATACATCACGGCCAAACTGTGGAATTACACATGATGCCATGTGGCCCCAAAAGACTTTTCCTTCCTCCCGTAATGTGCACGAGTCCCAGAACAATGCTGGGCCAGAAGATCTGGGTATTTTTACCTGAATTATATTCTCTGAAGTCTAACTTGTTCTTTTGGCTTCATGCAGCTCTGAGCAACTTTCTTAGGAACCAACGGAGAGCTGCCTCCGAAATTATATTCAGTTGTCTTTAATATCTAGGTTCAAACCGTGGATGTATGACGGTAGCCTGTAAGCGTTCTTGTGCAGTGGAAATAGAATCCACTGTCTTCAGACCCTGTAGAGTATTTTTGTTAGAGATGTTGTTCTTTTAGGTACTAAAGGCACTTAATGCTCAATTAACCTGAGCAACCGTAAAGAGTTTTGTTTTTCAGTATCGAAGAAGTTTTAACAAATAATATAAATAATTATACATTTGTAATCCTTAAATCCTTGAGAACAAATTACATCATAATGGGCCTAAAATAATCGTAAACATGGCAGCAAATGGACTCAAAGAGAGAGTGAGTGATCTGATCTAGTTCACAGCTGTAGGATTAAGTGACAGATGCCCTGTTTTCCTTCACACTGACAGAGGAAACACACCGACATGTTCCACATGAAGACCTGTTGGTCAGGGCGGAGCTGTTTCCTCATCGTAAACACGAGTTTATGTTTCAATCTCTAGTTTAAAGTCTTCTTCAATACAGCATGATGTTCATTTAGTAAATTATGGTCCATTTAGAGTCAAACAGACCATAAAGCAGGGGATGCTTTAGGGCGGGGCTTACTGTGATTGACAGGTCATTGCCGCTACCAGAGCCGTACGTGCTTCATCCGACAATAAGTAAAGCATCAGCTGCTTCGTCTTCTCTTTAAAATAAAGTTTTAAGCTGATGATGATTTTAGATTATAGATTGATTCCTGATACATTGAATAAGTTGTTCCATTATTCTATTTAACTCTATTTACTCCTACGTCAGGGTGGGGCTCTCATCTGTTCGTGAAAATATTTGTATTGATTTGGGGACAGCGCTGGATAGCTAGCTTGTCTTGTTACTATATTATATTTAATATGTTGTCTAGCTCACCTGAACGCAGGGTTTAGGCGTCTGCATAACCAGGGGCCCGTCATTTCATAACCTGTTGGTGGTCATGTTATTTAGCACTAGGGATGCCCCCCGAAACTCGGATTATACTGTAGTAAAAACCCGGAGTATCGATAAGGTCCAGAGTTAACGGTCCCAGTATTTTAGAAGTTATGGAGTGAGATCTCCACGGGAAAAAAGCAGCGCTGCAAAACTCCTCTCTCTCTTTCCGTGTCTTCGCACGAGGGGCGGAGCCGGAGTGCGTCCTCGTCCACCGCAGGTAGCGTTAGCGACGCCACGCGGAGTTTCATCTTAAACAAGCTAATCAATGAAAGCTAATCGCTCAGCTAGTTGTTTAGCTGCGACTGTATTTTAAGTATTTGGGAACTTTTTTGTCGATAGTCGAGCTGAGGCTGCAGCCACGAGAAGGAACCCAACCGTATCCATAAGAGCGCTAGGATCGATAACACCCTAACGATACCCATCCCTATATCAGCACGTCTGATAATCCTGTGTTGTCATGGCAACGTGTGCTTTTTCCAGTAAAGAACTTTTCCCCAAACTGTTGGGGAACGCATTGATAATGAACGATGCCAGAAGCACACGACCAACGTTCAGTACTTCAATGAAGGAGGGAGGCCAAAGGAAAGAGAGTCGGAGCGGAAAACCCAATGCACGAGTTCATGTTTTCTTTTTAAAAACCATAAGCACGACCTTTCACTCACCTTTACCTGCGGCATAAAACACTGTCCCAAACTTTTGAAATGTGACAAAAGCATCGTGACTAAGACACACAACAGGCCTCGTGTCTATGAATCACGAGAAGAGCGAATCTGAAACGTAAATGAACGTTGCTAACCATCTTTACCGCCATCTACACACCAGCTTGGATTAGCTTGAATAGCCAAGAGAGAGATGTTTACGTTTTATGTGTGAGTGGTTGAAACGACAACCACTCATACAATGATGAGAGTGAGCATTTTAATACTTGGCGGTGTGGATTAACCAAAGGATAGACAGATACTGCATGAAGAGAGGCCTCAGGCTGCATGAGGCCTCCATCTGAGGCGGACCACTACCATACTTTACCTATGTGATGGTTAGATTGCTCCACTCTTCCAGCACAAACTGGGAAACCATATATATATATATATATATATATACTGTATATATAAAACCAGTAAAGAACATCATTCATGAGGACAATCAATGAAATGTCACATTGGACTCTGGGTCACTTTCAGCTGTTTCTTCCTACCCTGTCAGCATGTGCACACCTGAATGCACTAAAAATAATATCCAAACACTCAGCTGATCATGAGGCTGTCTACAGCTCTCCAGCTGGGCCCGGGCCCGGGCCCCCTCACCCCCCCACCCTCCCCCTACCCGGCACTCACCGAAACCCCGCGTGGAACATGGACATCCTGGGTCCTCCGTTCGGTCCGTATCTGGGGGTGCTGAGCAGAAAGTCCTTCTTGATGGACACGTAGCTGATGAGCGACAGGATGAGCAGCGCCACGCTGAACATCACGAGCCCCAGCGCGCTGGCGATCCGCACCATCCTGCCTCTCTGCGGACACCGGCCCCCCCGGACCCGAGGATCACCGGCCGGCCAGGACGAGGAGACGGCGAGCACCCAGGCGCACCGCATCAGCGGCACAGCGAGGGGCGTGGACGCGGAGACGACGAGGACGACGACGGCGGCGCGCGCTTCACGTGGATTTCAGAGGCCATGCGGGGGTGAGGAGGAGGAGGAGGAAGTGGTAGAGGAGGAGGAGGAGATGCGGTGGCGCGGCAGCGGTGACGCATGGGCGGCGAACAGAGAGCGCAGAGACGCAAAAAAAAAAAAAAAAAAAGGCCGGACGCGCGAACCGCGGATCTATCCGCGCGGTCTAGTAGAGGCCGCGGAGGCTGCGGGGTCCACGCGTGCAGTCGGGAGTGGAGCGCGCGAGGCCGCGGTGTTTTGGAGCCGATATCATGACCTAAAAATATAATGAGGCGAGGAGGTGGCGACGCGTCGGCGGAAGAAAACGACGCACGCAGGAAGAACGCAGAGTGTGACGCATTGGCTGTGCGCGCATCGCAGAGCGGAGAGCAGAGGATGGAGGAGGAGGAAGAGGAGGAGGAAGAGGAGGAGGAGGAGGAGGAGGAGGAGGAGGGGGGGGGGTCTTGGAGGTTGGTTTTATTTTCTGCAGGCTCAGATCACAGCCGGTGTCATAACCTCGAGGCGGCGAAGGGGAGGAGAAGATGGTGGTGACCGGCGGATGCTGCTCCCTCTCCTCATCTGCATCCTCTCTCTCTCTCTCTCTCTCTCTCTCTCTCTCTCTCTCTCTTTCTCTCTCTCTCTCTCTCGTAGTAATTAATGAAAGCGGCGCGTGTCGCTTAAAGTGGACGCAGCTCTTGTATTGTGGTAATCAGATGTACGGCAGCAGCATCCGAGGCCCATGTTGTTGTTGTTGTTTTGTTTTGTTTTTGTTTTTTTCACAAAATGTGACTTTAATATAATAAGTTCTTTTGTATAAAATACCTGCTTAGAAGTACAATATGAACTGCAGCCCTGTCGGGTAACTTCTTTATAATAACCATCATTAATAAAGGGTAAATTAAACTTAAGTGAAAAGTTTATTTCACTGTGAAAAAAAATGACAAGATAATGAAGTGTTTAATGATAGTAATGCTGTAATTTATTTATTAATTTATTTAATTTACGCTATGTTATCAGTTCATTGTTGCACATGCACATCATCTATACGTTTATGATCACGAAATGATGTAAACCTTTAAGAAATGGTTTGTAAAACAATAATGACCAGCTCAGTATACATTATCCCTTACATATATCAGCAGACAAATATTTATATTTATATATTCATGTTTATTTAATAGATGTGTATGTGTAGGACACATGAGAGGACACATGAGAGGACACATGAGAACACATGAGAGGACACACGAGAGGACACATGAGAGGACACATGAGAGGACACGAGAGGACACATGAGAGGACACATGAGAACACATGAGAGGACACATGAGAGGACACATGAGGACACATGAGAGGACACATGAGAGGACACATGAGAACACATCAGAGGACACATGAGAGGACAAATGAGAACACATGAGAGGACACATGAGAGGACACATGAGAGGACACATGAGAACACATGAGAGGACACATGAGAACACATGAGAGGACACATGAGAGGACACATGAGAGGACACATGAGGACACATGAGAGGACACATGAGGACACATGAGAGGACACATGAAGACATCAGACGGGGAAAGGTGGACCGCCATCACTGCTGATATTTCAACAGTGACCTTTTTACTGGTCTTAAGGCCTGACAGGACCTAACACACACACACACACACACGCACACACACACACACACACAGAGGGATCTCAGGGCTTTGTAAAGGCTGTCAAACAGACATACAGATTAAGATCCTAAAGCTTCAAATCAAATGTTGATCCTACCACAGACACACACACACACACACACACACACACACACACACACACACACACACACAAACACACACACACACAGTAGCAGTCCCAGTCCTCCCAGTTGGTGTTGCAGTTTTGATCCAATGCTTCCAATTGATGCAGAAAACGCAGTGAAACCCATGAAATGATGTAATGTCTCAGCTAGCAGCCGCACACACACACACACACACACACACACACACACACACACACACACACACACACACACACACAAGAGTTTATTGGCAGTAGATATGAGGAGGACAACGGTGTTGATTTGTGGTGATTTTGTTGTCGATACAGAATGTGAATATCATCGTGAGTCTTTGCTCGAGACAATCTTACAAACAGGAAGTGAGAGTGTCTTTAGCTTCCGTACTGTGACACTTCCTCCAGTGAAGCTGAACATCTGAGCGGTATACAGTTGTGCTAGTTGTTGTTTTTTCAATCAAATCCTCTGCTTTTGATTGGACCGGCAGAAAGTGGGCGGGGCTTAGAGTGCAGATACATGCTTGATATTGCGCAACACAAGGTTATGGCACAATGTTAGAATAATGATTTCTGCTTTTCTGCATTTCCATTCAATTCAAATGTATGTGTACAGCACCGTGTCATACGAGAGCAGTTCAGAGTGCTTTCCATAAAAACAAAACAACCACACCATTACACATACTCTTAGGCCCATGCTAAAAGACTAGCGTGCAAATATGTAAGGATTGCAATAATAGTAAAACTAAGAAAAATGATACAAACATAAAAAAGCTAAATTTATGTTACATGTTCCAATAGAAATGTTTGAATTGTAAAGTAAGCATTGCCCCGTTATAGAGGTAGGCAATTACATTTGTATCCAAATCAAACATCATGGAAAGCACATCGCTACCAGATGAGTGACGACTTTGTTTTCTGTAACCAGTGTAGCATTAGCATGGTGGAATTAGCACTTTACTTTATTTGACTGGTCAGCACTTTATTGTGCTTCGCCTGTCTTGATTTTACTTTATTGCACTTCTCTTCACTGCATGTCACTGCACCTCACTTCACTGGTTAGCACTTAATTTAGCTTGACTTAACCTTTCTTGATTTTTACTTTATTTCCCTTCACTTCACTGCATGTCAATGCACTGCACATCACATCACTGGTTAGCACTTCATTTAGCTTTCCTTTAATTTTCTTCAGTTTTGCTGTACAGTACAGAGTGAGGAGGCCACAGGAAGTGCCTGCGACAATAAATAGTTACTTACTTGCTTGATTTCACTTCGCTTCACCTCACTTTGTTGCCCTGCACGCTAACAGCCAACGGTGGAGTTTAATGCCACACAGATTTGACATTTTGTTGTAATACAGTGCTGCAGAGGAAACGGTAGCGTGCCTGCAACAATAACCAATTGGGTTACAAACAACAACTAAACAATTTCTTATAACTACTATATAAGAAGATGGAAGGATAGAGAAAAAAGAAACAAAAGCAAAAAAAAGAGGAGAGGGTTCGGGAAGAAAAGGAGTGTGTGGGAGACGTGAGTGTGACAGATAGAAGTGACACTGAGAGGAGCGAGGGAGGAGATGAGGAGAGATCCAGGAGGAAGATATTGGCGTATCAGCTTCGGATGGATAAAACAGGCCATCAGGATTTCTTCTTTCCTTCAGAGAGCAGCTGACCCTGCGGGGATGCTGCTTCATCCCTCTCAGCCCTGAAGAGTCACCAGCTGTCACTATTCATGAAGTGATGTATTCATATGGACCACTATCACTTCTGTCAGTGATATCTGGGTTTGAAATATCTTGAGATTTCTGCCTCCACCCAGTACAGTGAAGAGAAACTGCTCCCAAAATTTCAGAAAAAAAGAAAAGTATATATATATATATGTATAAAATTCAGAAAAAAAGAAAAGTATATATATATATATATATATATATATATATATATATAAATACATATATATATGTATATATATATATACTTTTCTTTTTTTCTGAATTTTATATATATATATATACTTTTCTTTTTTTCTGAAATTTTATATATATATATATATAAAATTCAGAAAAAAAGAAAAGTATATATATAAAATATATGTATATATATATGTATATGTATACACATATATATACATATATATACATATATATATGTATATATATACTTTTCTTTTTTTCTGAATGTTTTTGAGCAGTTTATATATTCAGAAAAAAAGAAAAAAAGAAAAGTATATATCTATATACACACATATATATATATATATATATATACTTTTCTTTTTTTCTGAATTTTATATATATATATATATATATATATTATATATATATATTTCAGAAAAAAAGAAAGGTATATATATATTATATATATATAAAATTCAGGAAAAAAGAAAAGTATATATATATACATACTTTTCTTTTTTCTGAATTCTTTTGAGCAGTTTATATATGTATATATATATATATATATATATATATATATATATATATATGTATATATATATATATGTATATATATGCTATGAAACTTAACATGGAGACTGAGGAGAGTTCCTTACCGGCTACCCTTCACTTCTCCTCATTTAATTTCACAATAATTTCAAAAATAATTTCCCTCAGTGCGCTTCAGTGCACTGCATTGCACATTGAATGACACTTCACTCGTAATGCCTGCACTTTATTTCACATTACTTTTTATTTTACTTCACTGCAATGTCCTTACCTTTCCTTAATATTCTCTGCATCATATTTATTCTTTTTCACTTTACTTCATTGCACCTCGTTGTGCTGCACCACACTGCACACAATTTTATAAAGAACATTAAAAGCAATTTCCAGGGGACGAGGGAGCATTGTGCCGCCCTGGAGGACAGCCGCGTGATCTCCGCCTCTTGCAGAAATAAAAATCTGAAAGACATCGTGGTCCACACTGACCTGAACAGGAAGGAGACCAGGAGGGAAGCGCTTCGAGGTTCGGAGATCATATATATATATATAGAATATAGTCTACGCGGTCAGGTGCGGGGCCTGCCACAAACTATACATGGGGGAGACGGGCAACGAGTTGCATTTGAGAATTAAGCAACACTTTTATATGAGCCCATCGGCAGTGCGATGACCCTCTCTTAAAGTCACATGAAATACTTAACATCTAAATTATTTATTAAATTATTTATTTTTGTACATATTCTAATCTTTTAACCTTCTGTTTTTAAATGTTTGCATGATCTACTCCATTTATATTTGCATGTTTTAATTAACTTATACATATTTTATTCTATTACAAAGTACCAGACCTACACGTCAGGGTGATCGCCAAACAAAAAAGATCTTAATTATCGCACACAGACGGGAAACTGCTTTGAACATTTTATATTATTTATATTATTTTACTTGTTTTACTCCTTAGATGTAGTGATCGTTCTTATTTGTATATATTGTTGTATTTATTATTCTTATTTCATTATTATCATCGAATGTATTGTACTAAAGAAACACTTCTTGCATCAGTGTGCTCCTTGATCTCTCATCTCAAAAACTCTAACTCATCAGTTTAAATTTCTGCTGATTCATTTTATTTATTTATTTATTTATTGTCCGTTTTAGTTCATTTTAGGACCTTTTCCCTTTGAGACTGATGATGACCTCCACCCGGGGGACGGACATCGGAGATCCTTGGTTCGGCTCCCGTTGCCCACCTTGCGTCTGCTCCAGTGCTCTTTTTAAGCCCTGTTAATTATTTTTAGGTGTGTTTATGATATGGGGACTTTTGGGAAAAAAAAAATATATATTTTTAGATAAATGTTCCCCTTGTGCCCATGGCCCCCGTGCCCTCCATTTGGAGGCCACGTCCCCTACCAAAACCCAACCCTAACATCGTCAATAAAACTTTTGGGACCCCTAACCCCAACCCCAACACCTTAACCCCCAAATCCTAACCCCAACCCCAACCCCAATCCCAATCCCAACCCCAATCCCAATCCCAACCCAATCCTAACCCCAAACCCCTAACTCCCTAACCCTAACCCCCTAACCCCCTAACCCTAACCCCCTAACACCCTAACCCCAACGCTAACCCCTTAACCCCTAACCCGAACCCCTAACCCCTAACGCCTAACTATAACCCCCTAACCCTAACCCTTACCCTAACCCCTAACCCCTAACCCCTAAACCCCTAACCCTAACCACCTAACCCCCTAACCTCATAACCCTAACCACCTAATCCTAACACCCTAACCCCAACCCTAACCCCCCAACCCCTAACCCATAAACCCCTAACCCTAACACCCTAACCTCCTAACCCTAACCCCTAACCCTAAACCCCTAACCCCGAACCCTAACCCTAACCCTAACCCCCTAACGCCAATCCCTAACCCCTAACCCTAACCCTAACCCTAACCCCCTAACCCCTAACCCCTAACCCCCTAACCCAGCCTCACTAACTCATTTTCTAATTTAATACCAGGTGTAAATGCGGAGATCCATGAATCTGACGTGATCATCGTATCCACACACAGAGAACATGTTAAAACCAGGTATAAATACGAATCATAAAATACATACATTCTTTTGCAGTTGTCTAAAAACCCATATAAACTTCTACTGTGAGAGGACGACATGTGCGGTGTTCCTTTTGTTCTCGCTCGGCCGCAGCAGTCCACTGAGCACTTCCAATAAAAACCAGAATGAGCTCATGAATCAGGTTGATCAGATTTTCCTGTGAACTCTGTGATATGAAACCAATCAGAGGAGCTCACATCTCATGAAAGAGTCAATTAATAATCGATAGTCATTAGAGCAGAGGGAGGAGGGTGGACCATCAGAGGCTGCAGCTCCGCCTGAGCTAGAGGAGCGTGAAATTACTGCACTTTATGTACTGTACACACACACACACACACACACACACACACACACACACACACACACACACATACACAGAAACAAGCACTCATAACAAGATGTGGGGAAGCCCCAAACCCCCAACTTTAACATTAACCAAATGTAAAAGATATAAAAAACATTCTCTTTAGAACACGTAATGCGACGTGGTTAATGTTGTGAAATGGTTAGTTACTACTTGGTTAAGGTTAGAAAAAAAAAAGATTATGGTCTCCAATTAAAAGTGTAGCAATGCAACGTAACAATGTGACCAGAGTAAAGAAATAAAAACGGGCGTTAGCCTGTTGGCTTAAAGTCACTGATTTCTTTTGCTTTCACACGGAACAAAGAACAAAATGGCCATATTCAACTTATCCGTGGTTTACAGAAAGCCAACATTGGTCACGACGACTGGGTTGGATATAAACAAAAATAATTAAACAAATATTATTTGAAAATTAGTTTTAAATACATTCAAATTCAAATATTTCCTTCTGATCAGCTCTTACAGGAAAAAAAAGCCTAATATTATATATTTTATATATTAAATGAACTAATATAAAATATATAACTAAAACAGAATTAATACAAATGTATATTCTGTTGAACACATTATCATCATCATGAATTGTGAGGGAGTATTTTCATTTATTTTTAAAATTAACATGTTCATTTTGCAACCAATGAATGGGAGTTACAATATTTGGGAGGAGTGACATTGAGATGTTGTATAAGGCTCTGTTAGTGGCAGCGACCTGTCAATCACAGTAAGCCCGCCCTAAAGCATACCCTCCTTTATGGTCTATTAATATAAATATAATATAATATAAATGGACCATAATTTACTAAATGAACATCATGCTGTATTGAAGAAGACTTGAAACTAGAGATTGAGACATAAACTCATGTTTACAATGTTTACTGAGGGAATAAATCAAGAGAGAAGTAGAGTCATTTTCTATAGACTTCTATACAACCAGAGGAGTCGCCCCCTGGTGGTCAGGAGAGAGAATGCAGCTTTAACACATGAAGCTTTGACTTCTATACAACCAGAGGAGTCGCCCCTGGTGGTCAGGAGAGAGAATGCAGCTTTAACACATGAAGCTTTGACTTCTATACAACCAGAGGAGTCGCCCCTGGTGGTCAGGAGAGAGAATGCAGCTTTAACACATGAAGCTTTGACTTCTATACAACCAGAGGAGTCGCCCCCTGGTGGTCAGGAGAGAGAATGCAGCTTTAACACATGAAGCTTTGACTTCTATACAACCAGAGGAGTCGCCCCCTGGTGGTCAGGAGAGGGAATGCAGGTTTTAAGACACTTACGTATCGGCTTCACTCGGCAGAACTGGAGGTTGCCGCCTGCTTATCATACATATTTAACAGTTTCCTTACCCGGAGCATATTTCATTGTTGTTTTAAACGCACTGGTATCAGTACTCTGTATCGGCTGATACGCTATCGGGGAAGGAAACATGGTACAGGAACATCACGAGGTAGAAGTTCATTTATTTTGGAGCGTGGCCGTGAGTTGAGGTGGAACTCAAGCAGGTGAAGAATGGACAGAGGCTGTAAATGAAGCCTCCGCTGAATGTCCAAGGTCACTTTGAAGAATCCAGTTTCCACATTTCATAATGCATCATCCCAACCTCCAATTGAAGCTGTTCCTCCCTGAAGATGAGCTCTCCCTCTCTCTCTCTCTGTGTGTGTGTGTGTGTGTGTGTGCGTGTGTGTGTGTGTGTGTGTGTGTGTGTGTGTGTGTGTGTAAATGGAGTAGGCTGCAGTGCTTTGTT
>JACSYO010000007.1:165000-177500 GCA_016806645.1 Ophiodon elongatus | reverse complement strand
AAGGTGAAAATGAAAGTAAATGTGATTAATGGAAAGAGAGTGAGTGACACAGAGGAGTGGGAGGGAGGACTAGACAGTCTGAGATACAGCACACGAAACAGAGAGCAGGTTAAGTAATTCCATAATTCACATTTTTATATCTGATTCACGTCCATCGGGTATTTACCCAGACTCCCACAAGAAATCTTTTCATAATAGAAGATGCAATCAATGTCAGTTTGACTAGAACTTGAATTTTTTAAAATAGTACAAAGAACCTTTCCTCCATCACCATGGCCTGCATATTTGTTTTTTTACACATATATATATTCTAGGTGCACAGGAATAAAAAGTGTGGAATAAAACAACAACCTGTGTAGCTACAGTGCAAGATATAAATAAATAGTCCCAACTTAAAATTTAAATGCAGTGGCAAACAGAGCCTTGTAGCTCTGGAGGGTTTACCTGGGTTGCCTTGAGCTAAATGCTAACATTAGCAAGCTAACATGCTAACAAAGACAATGCTAACGTACTGCTGTTTAGCAGGTAATGTTTGCTAATTAGCACTACAAAGACAAAGTGCAGCCGAAGCTGATGGCAATGTACAATATTTTATTCCCCCGAGACAAGCTACAGACATTTAGACATTTAGACATTTAAATCTTAAATCTGTGATTATTTCTACAAACTGTTAACCGGCGGCTGTTAGGGCACCAAGACCTTTGATCTGAAGTTTTTCTTCAGAAGGCAGTCTTTCAACTTGGGTTGTGCCATATCATCATTCTGATGGCAGATTACTCCGAACCCCAATAGTCCGAAAAATTTCCAATTGGACTAAATTAACCGTTTGTCCGACAGCATCCAAAGAAAAAAACCCACCAAAGTTCGGAAAATACAAACTCTCTGTGCAGCGAATGGCTAATTATTATACAAAAGGATATATTTTTGGCGAAAGCATGACCTTACCCTGCTATTCTTAACCTAAATCTAACTAATCTCACTCCTCATGCCTAAACAATAAGACGAAGAATATGGCAGACATCCGGACACATATGCTTTTGGTTCAATAGGACATTTTTCAGACTGTTGGGGATTCAGAATAATGGGCAGTCCCCCAAATTTGTGCTGTGGGGCAACAAGCCATCAGCCCCACTTGGTATCCAATTTGTGCAATCATTGCTAAAGGCTTTGTGCAAAAAAATAGAATAGAAGAAGAAGAAGAAGAAGAAAATAAGAAAAAATGCACAATATATACAACAAATAGAAGAGAATAATATTATTAAATTAACTAACAAGACGAAACAGTAGTGCAAGATTTTAGTACATTCGGGGCACTTAACATTGTGGGCGTGGGGCTATCCCCACATAGTGGCCTCCCGAGCCAAGCGCAATTAAAACACCGTCTCTAAACTATTACATGTAAACTTAAAGTGTGAAATACTGATGAATAATGGCAGAAACCTAGGATTTTTACGTTATGAATTAATCCAGAATTATATTAATTCTTTAATTACCCAGGACCATTAAAACCACACCATGCCTTCAATAGAAAACATGAATGAACTATCTAGTTAGTTAGTTAGTTAATTTTATTTAATATTTCACATGCACACACACACTTGACACAATTACATTCTTTTTTTTTAATTTTTAAATTTTCTTTCTTTCTTTCTTTTTCTTTTTGTTGTCTGTTTTAATTTTATGTTTGTAATTTTGTAAAATTTTAAATATTATATATTAAGTTGGCTTTTGCCTCTTTCCTGCACTGTGATTTTCATTTATCTCTGTTATGTTTGTTTATTTTTAATTTTATTGTTTGAATTGTGCAAAAATAAATAAAACAATCTATTCTATTTGTTGTATATATTGTGCATTTTTCTTATTTTCTTCTTATTATTCTTATTATTCTATTCTATTTTTGTATATATAGTTCTTTTCTTATGTAAAAATGCTGCTGTACTGAAACAATTTCCCCTTGCGGGATTAATAAAGTATTAATCTATCTATCTATCCAGACCCAGTGTTTGTTTTTTGTCCATTCTGTTAAACATAACAGTGCAAAACTAATAAAATAAATTGCCAATGAGCATTTAGCAACTTTAAACTGGATGTCGTCTGTTAGAATATAATATAAAAATACTTTTTTCGGAGACAAGGTTATTGTTAAAGTACTCAGAACATTTATATGGATAAGCTCAGCATTTGAAATGTCCTCCAGTGAATTCATACATAATTCAGCCTGGGGGTTAAACAACAGAGACTGTGGAGCGTACGATGAATGAGAAACAGATATTAATCATCTTCAGAGGAAATGACCTGTAAAAATGACAATCAATATCCATCCAAATATTAGCTCACACACGGCGTCGCTGCTCCGACTTTCAGACTGAATTGTTTAATCATTGACTCCAAACTCAGCGACACATTTAAGTGGATATCAGTTAAGAGTGTGTCTTTCTGTTGACACACACACACACACCCTCTTGTAGCGGCTTTGTAACGTCACAGTTTAACAAGTTAAAGCATCGATGTCCTGACTGTTGACTGACTGATTGTTGCTATCACTGTCTCTTTTAGAACAATGGCCAATGGTTGATGTATTCTGAGTTCCACTATCAGCCGTACACTGAGGATGCAACGTTCCCTCTGGCGGCCATATTTGAGGTCCATGGCGCCGACATCTGGTTCTTTTGGAGAAATTCAGCTTTGTTCGTCTAAATGAAAGTAATCCAACATGGTTCATTTATGTCTGTTTTTAACTGGGGACTGATCGTTTCCCCAATGAAACATCTAATTTCGTCTTTTTTGGTAATGTTTGCTTGGTAGCTAGCTAGCTCTCGAACAATCTGCTCAGCTAATTAGCCAATTAGCTAATTATCATGATGAAATCATCAAAGGCTAACATCCTACATAAAGTTTGGAGTGGGGCGATTTAACAATCTGGAAATGTTCACGATGAAATCTTCCACGATAACATGACACAATTTGATGAAGTTATTTTTTAATCCATTTTTCCTCTACCTGCAAAACACCGGACAAACAGCCGTGGCCTATTCCATCGTTACTGTTGCAGCTGTACAAATAGTTTTGAGCGTCCGGCTCGTTTCACAGTCCGAATTCGGTCACATAGGAGCATTTCATTCATTGATTGCTGTCAGGAAGTAATGACAATTTCAACAAAAACATGGAGTGTTGCGAGCCTGAAACTTGTAATAACACATTTTTTTACAGCTATTTGTGGTCTCCACGAACGTTTAAAAACAGCTTCCTGGTGTGGCCAAAAATTACACTACGTAAGCAGCTAAAATTTAACCTAAATTGCAAAGTTGTGAATGGGAAACCTGAAGCAATGACATAAAAAAGATGATGCAATACTCTTGAGCTGAAGGGAACAGGAATCGGTGGGTTCATCCCTTTCAAATGACCCCTTTGACGTACCAGTGGTCACGTGATCCATTGTTAATACAAAGATATTGATCACAGCTGCTTTGAGATCAGAAAAACGTTTAAAGACGTTAGCTAGCTTTCCTCAGCTAGCTTTCCTCAGCTAGCTTTCTTCAGCTAGCTTTCCTCAGCTAGCTTTCCTCAGCTAGCTTTCTTCAGCTAGCTTTCCTCAGCTAGCTTTCTTCAGCTAACTTTCCTCAGCTAGCTTTCCTCCGCTAGCTTTCCTCCGCTAGCTTTCTTCCGCTAGCTTTCCTCAGCTAGCTTTCCTCAGCTAGCTTTCTTCAGCTAGCTAACGTAGATGAACGTTGTAAAAGATCTGATTGGATCTGATCTCCCAGTTAAGAAGCTCACGTTCTGTCTTCTCTGTCTCTTCTCTGTGATATTTATTCAGTGTTTGAGCATACAGTCAATCACCCAATCTAGCTGAGCTTCTGTTGCCATGACGCCCACGGTATAAATGAGTGATCAGTGATGAGTGATTCATGGACATGAAAGGCTAGAATCCTGTGGTCCTTCATCAAACATTAACATTAACCTGAAGACGATTTTTTGTTCTCGTGCACACATGAACATGACATTTCCTCTCCTCTCCTAGCCTCCTAGCATCCTCCTCCTCCTCCTCCTCCCTCCTCCTGAGATGTAGTAATATGTAGAGATGATGACCTATTGATTTCTGCTGGAGGGATGTTTGACAAGCAGCCGGCAGCTGGAACACACTCAGGTTGTAATCTCACTTGTTCAGTAATTAGCCGTTGACTTATTACTCTGAGACTGAGTTCTGTGACTCTGCAGGGCTCCAGGCAGCGGCTGACTGATGCTTTTATTTTAATTCATTCTGGGATTTTGGGGCTTTAAAAAAAAAAAAAAAGTATCTTTGAGATGCTATTCCATTGCTTCAATTTTAGCCTTTTCCTGCAGTAAACTTCTTTCTGTCTTTTGTAGATGCTTTTTATTTTATGAGCTTTTTATGCGTCTTTATTCATTTAGTTTTGTGGTATTTATGGGAGTATTTCCGTGCAGGATATAATATAATTTATAGTATATTTATTTACTGAAAGATCCACAATGTTTCCGAACCTTAACAAAGTGCTATGAGCTAATAAAAGTTAAAAAGCCTTTAATCAGATGGCTATTTCTTGGTGAAAGACTAAAAAACAAACTCTAAGAGCACACACACACACACACACACACGCATGCACACACACACACACACACACACACACACACACACACACACATGCACACAAGATAATTGTCATGTGTTGAGCTGAACAATCAGAGTTGATTGGTTGAGAGACAGTGACTGTGATTAGAGGCATTAAGTCTCCCGTATGGGGAAGTGCTGATCTCCATCTACTGTGGGTAACACACTGACTATGTATAAGTACCTCATACAACACACAATATCCAAACTATCCCTTTGACCCATCGTCCCACGGAGCCGTGACCAATACCAGGATTATGAAACTGACCAATACCAGGATTATGAAACTAGCCAATACCAGGATTATGAAACTGGCTAATACCAGGATTATGAAACTGGCCAATACCAGGATTATGAAACTAACCAATACCAGGATTATGAAACTGGCCAATACCAGGACTATGAAACTGACCAATACCAGGACTATGAAACTGACCAATACCAGGACTATGAAACTGACCAATACCAGGACTATGAAACTTACCAATACCAGGACTATGAAACTAGCCAATACCAGGATTATGAAACTGGCCAATACCAGGATTATGAAACTGGCCAATACCAGGATTATGAAACTGGCTAATACCAGGATTATGAAACTGGCCAATACCAGGACTATGAAACTGGCTAATACCAGGACTATGAAACTGACCAATACCAGGACTATGAAACTGACCAGGACTATTAAACTGACCAGGACTATGAAACTGACCAGGACTATGAAACTGAAGCAGCTAAATGGAACCCAGCCTACCGTGCTGAACTCTCGCTGGTCGTCACGCCAGAAGTTCGTTTCGCTTCCTTAAATTTATTGCTATTGACATTGTGTTTGCGTTAACTCGCGAGTGTGGTGGTGCGTGGACAGAAGACAGGTATACGGCGTTAACGCACCACTGGCTGATTTATTGTGCACCTATACCTAAAAATAGCCACGGATACGTATGAGTGCACATCTCCCAGAGCAAGACCGCGGTCAACCACGCTACGGTCTTTCATCTAACGTTAATCTACGGCGGGAATTAAACAAAAGAGACGCGAGCCCTCGACTTTAGCCTCCAATGCACCGTGGTGAGAGATCTGAGACACACTGAATGTATCTTCTACCTGCGGATGCAGGTAATGTCATCACTCACCTTTAATGCACAACTTAAACTGGCCCCAGAGTACATCATTGATCTCTTAACACACTGAGAGCCTTAAGGCTCCCAGACTCTGGAATGCACGAGCTACGATCATCCAAATCTGTATCCACTTAGAAATAAATTCAAAATTAAAGATTTGGATGGCATTTTTTTAAGGATATTATAAAAGGTCCATATGTTATGTGTCTGTATATATATTTATATGTATAGTGAATCATGTGTGTATGGGTATATGTGTGTGCACATCTGTTTGTGTGTATGCATGCATATATTTATACACAATTATATGCATGTATATACATATATATATATATTTATAAATGTTCTTATTGCCTTGTTTTCCACTTTACTATTTTACTAATATTCATCAACAGTTATATTTTTGGTTTAAACTTTGCAACACCTGTTGGTGTTCAACTGGTAATTAAATAAAGTTATTATTATTATAGTTATCATTTTTTTTAATAATGATAATATTATTATATCAAAAAAGCACAACCATCCCCCCTTTGGGGGGTAAAATAGTAATTTATAGTAAAATGTTACATAAACTATAAAAACTATGAATGAACTATACTTAAAAAAACTACTTATAATCAAAATTATAGTACGTACTCTTTTCAAAGTACTTACTTCTGTTTGTAGTTACTTTCCACTAACTGAGAAAAGAGCGTGTGTGTGTGTGTGTGTGTGTGTGTATGTGTGTATGTGTGTGTATGTGTGCGTGTGTGTGTGTGTGTGTGTGTGCGCGCACAATACAAAGACTAAATCATACATGCAAGTATACGCGAGTGCATTTGCATGTTCAAATGTGTGTATATGCAGTATGTACATAGGGCTGTGTGTGTGTGTGTGTGTGTGTGTGTGTGTGTGTGTGTGTGTGTGTGTGTGTGTGTGTGTGTGTGTGTGCGTCCTCTAACTAAATGGACGGGTCTAATCACCTCAGAGGGAGGAACCTCTTTCCCCTTCCGCCGCCTCTTAACATTAACGGATATTAACGGCCCCCAACGCTCCTCCGTTTCCTTCTGAGAAATGAAATACATCACTAATGGTTTATCACAAACATGGCTAATGCTTTATGCAGACCTCTTACCATCAATAAATGATGGCATGTAAAGGGGGCAGGGCTGCTGTGAGAGCTGACGGGGCCTAAAGAGAGGGCGGGGGGGGCGAGGGGGGGGGAGTTGGATCAGTTTCATATATTAAACAGAAATAAAAGGAGCGCTTGATTTGTCTCATTTTGTGGCAATGGGGTGATTAATCTGTTTTTCTTTTTTTTTTTACTCTTCTGTGGGGAACGCGTTTAATACTAGTCCCTCTGATTTATGCAAACAGAGTTTTTTCTGCTAATTGTACGGAGAAAAAACTCAATTAAGTAATGTACCATTAAATTATTTCATATGTTCCTTTATTTGACCAAATCAGACTCTCGAATTACTTATTAATTAAATTATCGCCCTTCATGTAAGATTTGAAAGACTTGTAAGACTGTTCTGCAACTTAAATGAAAAAATATTTATATTTATATAATATTATATTTCTGCTTAAGATCAGAGACAAGCGTTGGAAATATTTTATGTAAAATGTAAGTTTTGTTTTGAAAACTTTAGGACGCCTGCTCCGTTTCCTGAACTCCTACAATGGAGGTAACGAGTGCGAAGCCCTCATGAGAACAAGAGCTGAATAAAACGGAAATGTTCCGTTTCTGAAATCCTCTCCTATTTACCATTTTTCCTGTCCGCCTGTTTTTTTTTTTTTTTTTTTAGTTTGACGTGTATGGATTCTCACAATAGGATGAAAAAAAGTGGATTCAACAGAAAAAGTCCACGGTTTGTTTAAAAACTACAAATAATATTTTTTGGGGGGGGGTGGGGTTTCAACCTCAGTGGACAGTGAGTTGTCTCCATGGCAACGGAACAAGCTCGTAGGTGACGCCTACTTCCAAGATGAAGAATGAACTCTCGATGTTGCTTTCTCTTTGCGGAGGTTAATTACTTTGTTAATCCCAAAGTAACTATTTAAGTAATATATAAAAACATTTTGTGACAATTATGCGAGCACACTAAATAAGTATATGATGTCAATCGACCCCTTCGCTAAGCCCCGCCCCCAACTGGAGCCCACACTGTCACTAACTGCACTCCCTGCACATATTTGAGCAAATCTTTGAAAGAAAAAATACGAAAAAGTGATTTCAGAGAGGAGCAGACAGAAGCATCTACAAAATGTCTCATCCAGGATGTTAAACCAGTTAACTATGTTTAAAAATGTATTTCTTGTACACGTACAAAAGTATGCGATGAAAGTATTTTCTACCTCCAATCAGCTCCTGTGAGCAGATGAAAACTGTTTGTTCACCAAACGCCTTAAAACCCAGCTTTTATGCTTGTGAACGCTGATTCTCACACACACACACACACACACACACACACACACACACACACACACACACACACACACACACACACAGATTTGACCCTCACGTCCAGCATGCTGCATGCTCCCCTGTGTCCTCATTAACCCGACATCGGAGGCCGCCATTCATCTCCCCGCTCTCGCCTCGTTCCCCGTAATAACATCCTCGCCCCCGTCGCCTCGTTTAACTTTTTCAATTAAAAGAGGAGCGTCGCTCTATTAACCCCGCGCCTCCTGCTGCCATTTTTCCAGCCTGACGTTGTTTGGGAGAGGGCCGCGGGGACGGCGCGGGCGCTCGTATTTCACTCCGGAAACCGGCTGGGGTTTTGGCGCGGTGACAGCGAGCGGCGGGCGAGCGGCTGAGTTATGAGGCGTCGATGGAGAGGGCAGATCATAAGTTTGTGTCTCGTCCTGCAGCTGATCTGTGGGGAGGGAGACGGAGGAGGACAGATAGATGAGGAGACTCTACCTGTCTGTCCTCTTTGTGTCTCACTGTATCTGCCTGTCTGTCTCTATACCTGTGCATAGTCTCCTATATTAATGTCTATACCTGTGCATAGTCTCCTATATTATACCTGTGCATAGTCTCCTATATTATACCTGTGCATAGTCTCCTATATTAATGTCTCTATACCTGTGCATAGTCTCCTATATTAATGTCTCTATACCTGTGCATAGTCTCCTATATTAATGTCTCTATACCTGTGCATAGTCTCCTATATTAATGTCTCTATACCTGTGCATAGTCTCCTATATTAATGTCTCTATACCTGTGCATAGTCTCCTATATTAATGTCTCTATACCTGTGCATAGTCTCCTATATTAATGTCTCTATACCTGTGCATAGTCTCCTATATTAATGTCTCTATACCTGTGCATAGTCTCCTATATTAATGTCTCTATACCTGTGCATAGTCTCCTATATTAGTGTCTAGTGTCACACAGTGATCTCACCGTCATGAACCTGACTTTTTGTTTCATCTCTGATGTAAAATAATGATTAAAGATGTCAATAAAAACAATTATACGGTGAATTTGGCTGCGTTGAGTTCGCTCGCAGTTTTAAATGTTGCGAATTGAAACAAAACCAACAAACAGGGAACACAACCACCTGGTTATGTATTCCAAAACTTAAGAAAAACCTGTATTCAGAGATCGTGGTTTGGCTTACGTAACCGAAGTTAGATGTGTAAAATGAAAATACCTTTTCCCTCATTTTTCGGAGGCCAAGCGGGACTCAATGGAGTCGCTTTAAAATCTGTGTGTGCTTGTGTGAACGCAGAGTCAGCGAAAAAAATAAATGTGTCATTACATTTTCCTTTTCAGTCAATTGCCAATAAGTAAAGGCATTTATATCCATTTACGAATGCATCCCAGGCTCTGACCAAAATATAAACCAGCGTAAAGAAAGACTCCGCGACCAGATCTGTTTACACGCTGGACTTAATAATAATGCTTTGTGGATCGGTTAAAAGCCACTCAGAAGTAATTTGGGTTTCTCACTTCTAATAAGCCATCAAAGGCATTCATTAGTTAATCTGCTCTGCTGAAGTAAATGTTTCCCCGACAGTAAAGCGGTCGATCGGCAGGACGAGAGGATTCTGTCTGGTTGTACTTTTGGCAAAAGTTGTTAACAATGTGTCCGATAACTGGTCTTTTAATTAATGCGTTAATCACTAATACAGACATTAGTTAGGAAAGAGGTGTCGTATCACAGTCTCTCTCTCTCTCTCTCACTCTGTCTCTCTATCTATCTCTCTCACGCTCACTCTCTCTGTCTCTCTCTCTCTCTCTCACTCTCTCTCTGTCTCTCTATCTATCTATCTCTCTCTCTCTCTCTGTCTCTCTATCTATCGCTCTCACTCTCACTCTCTCTGTCTCTCTATCTATCTCTCTCTCTCTCACTCTCTCTCTCTGTCTTTCTATCTCTCTCTCTCTCTCTCACTCTCTCTGTCTCTCTATCTATCTATCTCTCTCACTCTCTCTCTCTCTGTCTCTCTGTACCCCCCATGTCTCTCTGCCCCCCCCCCCCTTGCCCTCTCCTCTCTCCCTGTAAAAGATTGTGGGTCAGGCCAGAACAGGCGACATCCGAGATGAGCTGCAGTTATTAAAAACGTCACCCGGCAATTACATTCCTGACAGATGACATCACCGTGACATCATCATCATCATCATGTGTCCCACTCTGTCGACTGCTGAAGGTCACCTTGCTTTTGGACAACACTTTGGGCAGACAAAAACTCATTACTGGAGTTTATCTCCAACGCTTGACCCGTGCCAACAGCTGCAATATTTAAACTTAACTTTTACATTTATGTAGTGCAAGACTGGCATCCCATAGAGGGAGAAAAAATAAATAGTCGGTATTGGAGTCGGGGACTTTCCTATTGTATTTTAATTTGAACATTTTGATTCTTACTATTCTTTGATGCTCTTTGGTCCCATCGGAGTAAATAGAGTAACAAGTACCGTATCAAGTAACGTAACAAGGTAACGTAACAAAGAAACGCAACAACGTAACGTAACAACGTAACGCAACAAAGTAACGTAACAGTAACGCTCGCAACAACGTAACGCAACAAAGTAACGTAACAACGTAACGCAACAACGTAACGCAACAACGTAACGCAACAAAGTAACGCAACAACGTAACGCAACAACGTAACGCAACAACGTCGCAACAACGTATCGCAACAACGTAACGCAACAACGTAACGCAACAACGTATCGCAACAACGTATCGCAACAACGTAACGCAACAAAGTAACGCAACAAAGTAATGCAACAAAGTAACGCAACAAAGTAACGCAACAAAGTAACGCAACAAAGTAACGCAACAACGTAACGCAACAACGTATCGCAACAACGTAACGCAACAAAGTAACGCAACAAAGTAACGCAACAAAGTAACGCAACAAAGTAACGCAACAAAGTAACGCAACAAAGTAACGCAACAACGCAACGCAACAATGTAACGCCACTAACGTCAATAATTAACAACCGCCCTTACAGGACTTGTTTGTGTTACCTTTACTTTTGGGACTCGAACAGCGGCCTCCTGGGTGAAAGTCCCCCCAATTCATCGAGATTAAACAGAAAGTGACAACGAAACGGTTGGAGCAAACTACAATGAAAAGCTGCGCTAACGTAACGTAGTCTTGTGAATGTCGTGTTAACTTTAGTTACAGTTTTGTTTTTTTTACAATTTTGTGACACTATCTGAAATGATTGAGTTTATGAATACGATTAATGTCGACCATCAAAATCATCCTCTAGATCGGTGTCTTCAACGTGTTTCAGGCCAAGGACCCCCAAACTGATAGAGAGATGGAGCAACTACTATATATATTGTATATATTTTATATTAAACTGGGCCTAGTGCCATGTATAAACATGCCTTGTTATTGTGCATTCAATACTAAGCTATTCAAATAATACCAGGTTCATATATTCATGGTTTTATTCTAATGTGAAGGTCCAGTGAGTAGGGTGGCCATTTATAAACACACCTCGTCTACTGATACCAATGCCAATATCAACATTGTCTGTCAGTTGCATGATAATTATGCAAACCAGCTATTCAAACTGTTTCTTTTCAGTTCTGTTGAAAACAGAGTTCGGTTGTGACAACTGGATTCAAACTGTTGTATTACTGCAGAGCAGAGTCACATGGACACTGTGACTGTTCCACTAACCTCGCTCGGCTGGCAAAATCAGGTGCCAAAATAAATACTAACACACACACACACACACACACACACACACACACACACACACACACGTACACATACCCAGTTTGCCGTGCAGCCACGCAATTAGGCCTTGGATCCATAGTAGCTCTGCCTGTATAGAGCTCAACATGTTGTCTATTGATTGGCCTGTGAGTAGAGAACAGACCAGAGGCCATGTTAAAGTAAGTGTGTGTGTGTGTGTGGGTGCGTGGGTGTGTGTGTGGGTGTGTGTGTGGGTGTGTGTGTGTGTGTGTGGGTGTGTGACAGAGAGAGAAAGGGATGGATGAGGAGGGCCAATAAGAGTTTGTGAAGCAAAAGATGGAGAAAGAAACAGATGGAGGAGAGTTGCGATGGAGAGAAGAAGAAAGACGAGTAGAACCAGTCATGTGATTTAGATCTCTGAGTGTCACCAGACCAGTTTCCTCTCCGTCCGTCTTTACCTTCATCTTTCCGTCTCGTTCAGCCTTTAAAGAGGTTCTGCTGGATTTGGGTACGGACTTCGGCTTGGCTTCGTTCACATGGCTTCAGGCCATAATGGTCATTGGAAACCGTTTGGAAAAGGGGCGGGCACTTGGCAGGTGATT
>JACSYO010000007.1:157500-160000 GCA_016806645.1 Ophiodon elongatus | reverse complement strand
ACAGATGATGTTACCCGAATCTGTTACTAAAAATGTGACTGCTGTCCATTTAAATCCATATGCTCCCGGTACATAAACAGACTGTAAACAATGTGAACACATGGAGAGGCTGCTCTGTGCTACAGGCTGAGTTTATGTCTATTTTTTGTCTTTAATCAGTGTTTTTATGCCTGTAATGAAAACGGCCCTGCAGGGAGACATAAAGTCTATTGAAGTGAATTGAATTGTTCTTCTCTGCTACCAGGCTCACACAGGCCCTTAATAAAAAGGCTATTTGTCAGCCTGTCAGCGCTCCTCCAATCAATGAGGGCTCACCGACTCTGGGAACTGTAGGAGGACACAAGGAGAGGACACAAGGAGGAGAGGACAAGGAGGAGAGGAGACAAGGAGAGGACAAGGAGAGGACAAGGAGAGGACAAGGAGAGGACGCAAGGAGGAGAGGACAAGGAGGAGAGGAGACAAGGAGAGGACAAGGAGAGGACAAGGAGAGGACGCAAGGAGGAGAGGACAAGGAGGAGAGGAGACAAGGAGAGGACAAGGAGAGGACAAGGAGGAGAGGACAAGGAGGAGAGGAGACAACAAGGAGAGGACAACAAGGAGAGGACACAAGGAGGAGAGGACAAGGAGGAGAGGAGACAAGGAGAGGACAAGGAGGAGAGGACAACAAGGAGAGGATGCAAGGAGGAGAGGACAAGGAGGAGAGGAGACAACAAGGAGAGGACAACAAGGAGAGGACACAAGGAGGAGACAACAAGGAGAGGAAAAGGAGAGGACAAGGAGGAGAGGACAAGGAGGAGAGGAGACAAGGAGGAGAGGACGCAAGGAGAGGACAAGAGAGAGACAACAAGGAAGAACACAAGGAGGAAGGACAAGGAGGAGAGGAGACAAGAGAACAAAAGAGAGGACAAGGGCAAGAGGAGACAGGAAAGGAGACAAGAAGGACAAGAGAGCAAGGAGAGGACAAGGAGGAGAGGAGACAACAAGGAGAGAGGACAAGGAGGAGAGGACAAGAGGACAAGAAGAGGACAAGGAGAGGACAAGGAGGAGAGGACAACAAGGAGAACACAAGAAGAACAACAAAGAGAAAAGAACAAGGAGAAGAGACAACAAGGAGAGGACAACAAGGAGAGGACACAAGGAAGGAACAAGGAGGAGACAACAAGGAGAGGACAAGGAGGAGAGGACAAGGAGAGGACAAGGAGAGGACAAGGAGGAGAGGACACAAGGAGAGGACAAGGAGGAGAGGAGACAACAAGGAGAGGACAACAAGGAGAAGACAACAAGGAGAGGACAACAAGGAGAGGACACAAGGAGGAGACAACAAGGAGAGGACAAGGAGAGGACAAGGAGAGGACACAAGGAGGAGACAACAAGGAGAGGACAAGGAGAGGACACAAGGAGGAGACAACAAGGAGAGGACAAGGAGAGAACAAGGAGGAGAGGACAAGGAGAGGACAAGGAGAGGACAAGGAGGAGACAACAAGGAGAGGACAAGGAGAGGACGCAAGGAGAGGACAAGGAGGAGAGGACAACAAGGAGAGGACAAGGAGGAGGAGACAACAAGGAGAGGACAAGGAGGAGGAGACAACAAGGAGAGGACAAGGAGGAGGAGACAACAAGGAGAGGACAAGGAGGAGAGGACAACAAGGAGGAGACAACACGGAGAGGACAACAAGGAGGAGACAACAAGGAGACAACAACAAGGAGGAGACAACAAGGAGAGGACAAGGAGGAGGAGACAACAAGGAGAGGACAACAAGGAGAGGACAAGGAGGAGGAGACAACAAGGAGAGGACAAGGAGGCGAGGACAACAAGGAGGAGACAACACGGAGAGGACAACAAGGAGGAGACAACAAGGAGACGACAACAAGGAGAGGACAACAAGGTGGAAAAAACACAGAGATGACAACAAGGAGAGGATAAGGCAGAGAGGACAGCAGGGAGGAGGCAACGGTGGATGGGTCAATAATGAGGATACAACAAGAAGAAGGCAACATCGAGAGGACAATAAAGAAGGGTCAACAAGGAGAGGACAACAAAGAAGGGTCAACAAGGAGGAGACAACAAGGAAGGGTCAACAAGGAGAGGACAACAAAGAAGTGTCAACAAGGAGAGGACAACAAGGAGGGGTCAACAAGGAGAGGACAAGGAGGAGAGGACAACAAGGAGGAGACAACACGGAGGGGTCAACAAGGAGAGGACAAGGAGGAAAGGACAACAAGGAGGAGACAACACGGAGGGGTCAACAAGGAGGAGACAACAAGGAGGGTTCTTTATGGTACTCACTTCTCCCGTCTTCCTGCCTCCTCCTCCTCCTCTTTGTCTCCTGGACACAGATCTGAATGCTCCACCTTCGAGGGACATGAACTCTCTAACCACACACACACTCACCTAAAGATAAACATACACACTGAGCATCAACAATGTTGTTTATTTAAGATTCAGAGATATCACAAAACATACATAAACATGAAAGAACCTGCAGGAGAAAGGTGGAGG
>JACSYO010000007.1:135000-145000 GCA_016806645.1 Ophiodon elongatus | reverse complement strand
GACTTAAACAAACGGAGGTTTGATTCCAAGATGAAAAAAAAAAAACACCTCGACGGGTCGAAGAGTCCTGGGAAGAAAAAATAAATCATTTATCTTTTTTTTTTTTTTTTTTTTTTTTTTAAATAAAAATCCTTCACTTGTACAAACTTAAGTGTAGGAGAAAGTTCAGGAGAAACTTAAAAAGTTGATTCATTTGTGGAAGGAAGGAAGATAGACAGGGAGGGGGGGCAGGGGGGGGGGGCGGGGCCAGGAGGGGAGGGGGGCAAGGGGTTGGGGGGGGATCGATAACATAATCTGAGACCAGAGACTGAACCTCCTGCTTCTGTTCAGACTTTTCCTCTGCTCCACGATGACCCCCCCCTAACCCTAACCCCACGATGCCCCCCCCCCCATCTCCATCTCCCCCCCCCTCCCCCCCCCCCTCGAGGAAGGACGCGGACAAACAAACACACTTGTTGCCCGTTTAAAAACAACAACAATAAGATAAAGAGGAAGAATCAGAGGAAACGAACACAAAACTACACAAACACCTTCAGGTGGACACCTGGAGAAACACACACACACACACACACACACACACACACACACACACACACACACACACACACACCTCACTCTGATCCGCTGTGGGACAACAGTCCCTGAACATAGTTCATTTAATGTTTAATGTTTCGTTTTGTTAGTTAATTTAATTTAATATTATTATTCTATTCTATTTATTGTATATATTGTGCATTTTTCTTATTATTCTTATTATTCTATTTGTTGTATATATTGTGCATTTTTCTTATTTTCTTCTTCTATTCTATTTTTATATATATTGTTCTTTTATGTAAAAATGCTGCTGTACCAAAAGAATGTCCCCTTGCAGGATTAATAAAGTATCTATCTATCTATCTATCTATCTATCTATCTATAGTATCTATCTATCTATCTATCTATCTATCTATAGTATCTATCTATCTATCTATCTATCTATAGTATCTATCTATCTATCTATCTATCTATCTATCTATAGTATCTATCTATCTATCTATCTATCTATCTATCTATAGTATCTATCTATCTATCTATCTATAGTATCTATCTATCTATCTATCTATCTATCAATCTATCTATCTATATAGTATCTATCTATCTATATAGTATCTATCTATCTATCTATCTATATGGCGTACACATATCTCTTCTCTGAAAGTGGCGGATTATGACGACCAATATTGAGGTTTGTCTCGTCCTTTCACACGGATTAGTTCTGAGGGGTTAACGTAAAATACTTGTTCGCCCCCCAAAAGGATCATTCGTATATTACTCGCTTTGTTGTAAACCTCATCATCAAGCCAGACACTCTTCAGTCTGAGGAAATATAATCTCCAGATCAATATCTCCCCAATCCTGACATAAACATGAAAAAGCCACATTCATCTATTATGAACCTTATTAATATTAATTAATGGTCAATTATTAATTGACTCGGGTTTTATGAAAATGTGTCTCTGATATTTTGTCCGGCTCAGTTATTAAATCACCAACATTAATAATGGCATGAAGATTATTATGATTCTTATCGCTTTATGACACTTTACAGGAGTTTCTATGTCACGTATCAGTGTTCAGTTAATGTAAGAAATACTATGATTTTTATTCCTAATCCCAATTTAGCCTTTTTTTTTTTACACAAAAAAAAACAGTGTTCATACCGAGGGCCGAAGGTGTTCATGTGTTCATACCGAGGGCCGACGGTGTTCATGTGTTCATACCGAGGGCCGACGGTGTTCATACCGAGGGCTCACAGTGTTCATAACGAGGGCCGACGGTGTTCATACCGAGAGCCGACGGTGTTCATACCGAGGGCCGACGGTGTTCATACCGAGGGCCGAAGGTGTTCATACCGCGGGCCGACGGTGTTCATACCGAGGGCTGACGGTGTTCATACCGAGGGCTGATTAAAGACCGAGGAGGAGAGAGACAGAAAGAACCCGGTTACAGAGCAAGAGAGAGTCTGAGAGGAAACAGAAAAGGTGTGTGATAAATGGGCGGTCAAAGGTCAAAGGTCAAAGCCACACGGAGGTTTGATCTATAGCCTGAGATAAGAGGAGAGGAGCAAAGAGGCCCGCGAGTAATAAATAGACACAAAGATACAGATTACATACAGACATTTTTAAAAATAATTAAAGGGCCAGTTTAATCAAGTCTGGATAAATAAGCCCTGATGATGTCATCATGATGTCACCATAGCCTGTACAGAAGAAGTGGGCTCCCGTCGCCTCTTGGTTTGTGGACTACGGTTTTGAAGCCCCGAGATCGGCATTTCGGACACGGCCATCTTGTTTTTATGCCACCAGTGAGCGGAAGTGACCATATTTGGACTGCGGAGGAGCCTCCTGTCAATCACCTTGTAGCCCCGCCCCTAAAGCATCCCCTACTTTATGGTCTGTTTGACTCTAAATGGACCATAATTTACTAAATGAACATCATGCTGTATTGAAGAAGACTTGAAACTAGAGATTGAGACATAAACTCATGTTTACAATGTTTACTGAGGGAATAAATCAAGAGAGAAGTAGAGTCATTTTCTATAACAAAAAACACAACACAAACACCAACAACCAAGACTTCTATACAACCAGAGGAGTCGCCCCCTGGTGGTCAGGAGAGAGAATGCAGCTTTAACACATGAAGCTTTGACTTCTATACAACCAGAGGAGTCGCCCCCTGGTGGTCAGGAGAGAGAACGCAGCTTTAACACATGAAGCTTTGACTTCTATACAACCAGAGGAGCCCGTCGTCTGAAGCTCACTTGTGCTGCTGGATGCCGGCCTGAGCTCTTTCCCAGAGCTCTGCCACCCGGGAGTCTGATGCCGACGCCCTTTATCGTCCGTATGGGACGCAAGCGTCTTTAAAGTGACCACAATGTAAACTGATCCACGTCATTAATAAACACTCAGAACACGCTCCGGGGGTGTGATGGCATACTTTAAAGATCGAAAATAAGGAGCGGAGGGAAGGGGCGGGGTCAAAGGAACACAGGAGACCAGCGTTCCAGTTTAGATTCATAAGTAATGCGTCTTCCGGGACACCCCAGGACTGAAACGTTAAAGATTATATATAACTGGAAAGATCAAACATTTTTTTTACTTAATACCACTTTCATCCGGAAGGTAAACACATACCCCGCTTAATCTGAAAGAGATGAATATGGAGCACGTTTAATTTTCCATCTTTATTGAACACAAAATCAACGACGACACATTTTAACACAACACGTGTTGCTTACATGTAGATTCAACCTGCTCTGTGGTACATCAAGGGAAGCTCATATACATGCACTACATCACGCACACACACACGCACACACACACTCTAATATCAAGATTGAGTTTACTGTACAAACAATAAATAATCAAATCAAAATTAATGAGGAAAATATTCTCAAAAGCTGAGCAGAAAATTGGGAGCTGAATGTTTGAATGTTGGAGACGAAGG
Source organism: Ophiodon elongatus (assembly GCA_016806645.1). Lineage (NCBI taxonomy): Eukaryota > Metazoa > Chordata > Actinopteri > Perciformes > Hexagrammidae > Ophiodon > Ophiodon elongatus. The sequence continues at coordinate 141,514 of JACSYO010000007.1, read as the reverse complement.
TCAGCAGACACTTCGTTGCACGTGTTTCAAACTGAGGCGAATCCTTTCTTATTGAGGAGAAACAATACAGGAATGCTCCTGCCATATTTATCATTTTTAATATTCAATTTAACGAATGCATTTTCAATAACTGCACCACGTGTCTTATTTTTGTTCCATGTTGCTGCATTTGCAGAAAAAAAAACCAGACGGTTCTTTTAGACATTAGACATTCCGGTTCACTACCTCCAAAGAACCTCCTTTTTTCTGGGTGGATGCTCTGATCTTCCTCACTTGTTACTTACTCTTCTGCTCTTCCTCGATGCCGTCTTTTATTTTTCTCACCTTTCCTCCCCGGGGAAGCTGCCAAAAACAGATTTTCTCAAACTGTTAAGAGTGGCGGACGAAACCAAAGATTAAGATCTCAGAGCTGTCTGGACTTCACGTACGTGTGTGTGTGTGTGTGTGTGTGTGTGTGTGTGTGTGTGTGTGTGTGTTTTCAGCACACCGTCTGACGAGCTGCTGGATTTTTTTTTCAAAGAGAGGAAGAACTTGTGAAAAGCTTTGACACGCTCGGGTTTACAGGTGTGTAACGGTGTTAGAAGCTTTCTGACAGCACTAATGAAACTGACAGGAGACGGAGGGAGGACAGGAGGGAGGAAAGGAGGGAGGAAAGGAAGGAGGAAAGAAGGGAGGACAGATGAGGAGGAGAGGAGGAGGAAGTGTAAAATATAGAATAAAGTGTCTGGCCGAAATCATGGACCGAGAGACGCAGAAATCTAAATCTAAATTCAGTCGGATTCTGACAGAAAATGGTAACTCTATAAATATCATGTCTGTCTTTGTATATATTTCTCTTTCTGTAGAAAACTCTGAGCACTAAAACCACTTCACACTCCCAACTCGTGGCATGCCGAGGCCGGGTCAGTAGCCCCAAGCTTCAAACTATGACGCTCCATCATCAAAATAAACTTCCGTATTCACAGGAAACAGAAAGTTCACACTTGTTTCTGCATGTGTACTTTTTTAGGTTTACTTACACAACAAAACAACGTGGTTAAGTTTAGGAAATAATTGTGGTTTGGGTTAAAATAAGTAAGTTACATTACAATGGTAAGATAAGTCAACTTGGCTACACACAGGACACGAACCGCGGTCTGCTGGGTGAGAGTCTGGGTGACCTTCCACCACGAACCTAAGAGGACTTTCTCGCTGTTAATACTACTTAATTTGCTCCGAGCGTCTAATAATGACACTGGAGTTGGTTGGAAGCACCCAGAAGGTGGAGGTCAGCACCAGAGGTCGAGGGCCACTGAGCGAGCTTCGCTATGTGACGAGAAGGGAGCGAGAACAGGGAGCTAAAAGGTCAGTTTTAGGTATAATGTGCAAAAACGTGTCTCCAACCATAAAGAGTCCATTTGGAAAAACCTTAAAAGACATAATTAAAAATACTGACACCAAACTGTGAAGTCACGGTGAACTGAAACACAGCGGAGTACACTTCTACATCACTGGAGAGGCGAGGGAATAAACCACCGAGATCTTCAGGTGCTCGTTAAAAAGATGAGCTGCGAAAAGCCGTTTGCATTCCTTATAAGAAGCGATAGATATGGTTAGTTATAAAGAGCTCCTCGTCTTATCTCCTGTTGCTAATCATTAATGTTAGCAACATTTAAGAGAACAGATGCAGCTTTTTTTCAAAATTAAATTATATTACTGTAAACGTGACCCATTAAGAACCTATTGTTACTCCCAATAAAAGAACAGCCACAATCTTCAAAGATGTAAATGGAATACTGCTATATATATATATATATATATATACATTGTATATTTTTTTTTTCTAAATATAAAGTTTTCAATCGACTTAAACAGGAAATTCACTCATTTGAAGAACAGTGCCAGGCAGACGGTCACGTTAGCCACAACAAATACACCAAACAAGATCTACGCTCACTGTACAAGATAACAGACTACATTACACAGCAGTTCTGATGAGATATATATATATATATACTGTATGTACACATTGGGAGCAGGATGAGTTAAAGAGGAAAGCTGCAAAACACAAAGGAAATGTCTTCACATATATCAGTGAAATATAAAGTGTTGTCATCTGCAAACAAACACACAATCACCCCAAAATGTACATGGGGGGGAGGAAAAAGGAGGAAGCTGCTGCTATATTTCAAACATTTGAACCGCCATGATAGTTTTTACAATGTGAGAGGGGCATGACCCACAATCATCGGAGAAAAATAAAATTAAAATAAAAGGTTTACGTGGAAACTTGGACCAACATGTAGACATAGGGAACCATGGAAACGGGCTCTTATTGAATACAACAAAAGGAAGGTTGAAGACACCAAACTAACAACCATCTGACTCTCTCACCTCCGTCACACTTTGCATTGCAGCCGGGTCATGCTCGACCACATGAAAGTACAGGTGTAAATAAACTCAACGCATTGTGATCCGATGAGCCAAACCAACCTTCGGAGGTGGGGACGGACGCATTTGGACCACATTGAAACACAAGCGTAAATGTGTGTGTTTTTTTAATCCACGAACAACAACTACGCAGGTTGGAATGGGTAATTGTGCGCGACTGTTCCAGACCAGCGAGGAAGCAGCCGTTAGCCACCTTAGCCACCTTAGCCACGTTAGCCACATTAGCCACGTTAGCCACGAAGCTGGTCCCAATAGATGCAAACTGGGAAAGTGGTAAGAGGAAAAATCAAGAAAAGAAAGAATTCTTTAAGAAACTGAACTTGGGATAAATAATTGACAAAATATATCTCCATGGTACCGGGAACTAAGGAGCCATAGCAACTAAAGTCAAAAGTTAAACTGACTCAGGACCTGTAGCGATTCTCTTTGTCCTCCTTTGATGTCTGAAGTGAGTAACGCTGCGCCTCCAGCGTCCAAACGTTTCCTGTGATCCTGCTTTTAGAAAGAGCAGTCGGAAGTGAGAATGTGTGTTCGTGAAAATACACTTGGGTGTAAACACACACACACACACACACACACACACACTTCTGCGTGAAGCTCGGAGAGGATGGAAAGGATTCAAAGGTGTCACAAAAGTAAAAGCAAACACTAAAGATGTCTCACACGCAAGCAAACGTTCATGTGGGTACTTAAAGAGGTCGGAGAGTACCAAATGAAAAGAATTTCTTTTACATATTTTCAACAGTCTACTACAAATAATTAATTCTAGATTGTTTTAATGTGCGACTCCCAAACAAACTTTTACATGAAGAACAGAAAAGGTAGAGAAGATTGATTCATTTTAAGTCCCTATATCAAAACCGTGCTCCAGTCAGTGTTTCTGCAGAGTGAATATTCCAAACATTTCACAATAAAGTGATTTTATTTAGCACTAAAATTAAACAAAAAATCTAGGTGAGGAAATGAAATGGCAGCGGGTTGAAGGCTGACTTTCAATGAAGAGTAAGTTGGGACCCAAAACACAACAAAAGTGATCCGTGACATCCGGCAATAACGGCAAATAAATAGGAATGACAAGAAGGTGTTGACTAAAAAACACCTAATGTAAACAAGCCTTCTATCACAGCTTATCAATAAATTACAGAGCGAGTTCCCTAACAATGATTCAAACCCGGACCTGAGCTTCACCATCAGCCTCGCTTATTTTTAGATCATCAATTGTTGGACTCTGCAGCTCAGGATACACATTTGAAGCTAAAACTAAAGTGAATCCATGCTACAACATTTCAGAATCTGAAAAAAATTGAAATGAAAAGAAACATTAACAGACAAGCCGACGAGGGCTCAGCTGGAGATCCAGATCGGGTTTAGACCATGAAGCGGTGCTCCTTGCCGTCGTGGGCCATGAGGATGACGTTGCGGTTGGAGGTCCAGATGAGGCGGGCGAGCTTCAGGTGGTTCTGGGAGCCCGGGGAGGCCGGCTGCACCGGAGGGACCTGGTAGGTCTTAATGCAGCGCAGCTGAGGGGCCGAGTTCAACATCCCGATGCTGCCCAGGAGACTGGTGTTCATCTGAGGAGCACAGGGAACACGCCAAGCTCCAGGTTACTCTCACATACATGACCCGTCAATCAGCCAACACGCCTCCTGGTTTAACGTTCAGTCTGAACTAAACGCGGAGAAGCAGCGGTCAGTTGTTCTGCTCCACATATCTGGAACAAGGTCCCTGAAAGCTGCAGGTCTGCTGAGACCCTCAGAGACCCCCATAGACCCCGAGAGACCCCCATAGACCCTCAGAGACCCCCAGGGACCCTGAGAGACCCTCTGAGACCCTAAACTCCTTTAAATCCAGATTGAAGACTCTTCTGTTTGCTGCCTTTAATTGAACCAGATTCAAGGATCTTAATCAATTTATGCATTTCACTACTGTATTTTATTTCTTAAACTGCAACTTTTGTTCTATTTTCTTTTTTTTTAATCTTTTTAATGTTTTACTGACTGTTTTAATCTTTTTTTTGTATGTAGATACTCTAATTCAGGGAATTAGAAAGAGTCCACGGGGCTTCAAAAATAAACTAAAAAGAATAATGTTTCAATAATTGTTTTTAAATCTTTTTTTATTTTGCATTATGTTTCGATGCTTTTAATGGTTTTCATGTGAAGCACTTTGAATTGCCTTGTTGTTGAAATGTGCTCTACAGTTAAACTTGCCTTGCCTTGTAAAAGGTCAAACACACAGCGACCGCAATCAAAAGTTGTTGTAAAGTTTTCAAACTTTACAAAAAGTGGAAGAATTTTCACACTGGACTAAATCATCAGATGGGTTTCAAGCTATAAATGGGTGCAAGAACAAATCAATGAATCAAATTGATCATGCCAACAGTGAGCTCAAGCCCAAGAGTACACTCATAAAACGTCATCAAACACTCAGCAGTTTAAACCAGCTCACTCTCAGATCCTGGATCGGTTCTAGATTCATTCAGTAACTCTCTCGACACGTTTTGTTCATAACTGCAACAACGAATTATTCTGAATTTGCTATGGATCAGAACTGACTGGTTTCTTCTCCAAAGCAAAAGGCAGCTCAAGCTCATGGGTAATGTAGTGTTTAGAGCTATCCTCCTCTGAAAATAAGTCGAAATAATTCAAACCGGTGACGTCACATGGTGAGATTACCCAGGAGATGTTGGGGAAGCATTGAGGCATGAAAACACACCAAAGACCCTCTGACGGGTCACTTGCGATGGAGAGGCATTTATTTGATTCCACATTGCACACCGCCCTCATCTCCTACAAAACCAACTCTCTCTCCGTTGTTGTTGTAGCCGACGGGGAAACCACCTGGATGGAGCACGACCACAGGGCCTCAATGGCCCCAATGGCCACCAATGGCCCCCAATGACCCCAAAGGCCACCAATGACCACCAATGGCCCCAATGGCCACCAATGACCACCAATGACCACCAATAGCCCCAAAGGCCACCAATAACCCCAATGACCCCAAAGGCCACCAATGGCCCCAATGGCCACCAATGACCACCAATGGCCCCAATGGCCACCAATGACCACCAATGACCACCAATGGCCATCAATGACCCCAATGGCCCCGGATTCATTGTGTGATCATTAGTTTGTAGTCATTACGGAAAAACAAAAGTGAAATGGTAAGGGCCTCACGTTGGCTCCATGGCATTTGGGCTAAATATTGAGGTTTTGTGTTCGGCATGGCTTTTCCCCCCAACATTTTTTTATTTCATATATTCCTCCTTGCTGTTGAAAAATCTGAAACCACAATCTATAAATATGGCCTTAGTCAACAGTGGAAAATAAGTTGTTGAACATTTTGGAAAGAAGACCCTCATCACTGGTTCCTGTTAGTGATGGAAGGGCTGAACCCTCTGAGGAAGCATTGAGTTTAACCCGTGAGCTTCTTTCGATGCGTCCTGTGAATGAGGCGTGTGTGTGTGTGTGTGTGTGTGTGTGTGTGTGTGTGTGTGTGTGTGTGTGTGTGTGTGTGTGTGTGTGTGTGTGTAGGAAAAACACAGCAAGTAGAAACTCTATCGTTTCCTGAGACGACACCACCCCTCTCTCTCTCTCTCACACACACACACACTCACACACAAACACACACACTCACTCACACACACACACACTCTCACACTCACACACACCGACAGAGCGTCTGCCAGCTCATTACCACAGCAGCCGTCTTGCCGGCGCGCTAGCAGCGGTTTATGCTTACAGTAATGCCATTAGAGTGTGTGTGTGTGTGTGTGTATGTGTGTGTGTGTGTGTGTGTCTGCAGACAGTCGTGTCAGAGGTCGTAAAGACCTTTCATTCAAAATAACAGTTCTGGGAAGAAGATGTCTGAAATGTCTGAAGTGTGCGTGTGTGTGTGTGTGCGTGTGTGTACCATGTACGTGTGTCATTGTTCATTTAGATGTTGTCCATATTTAGTTAGCACTGGAACCTTTATTTGCAATATTTTTTTATGTTTTTTACAGCGACATCCCAGAGCCGGTGAGGTTAAAGTTGTCGTCCTACTCTGACTTGACCTCTGTAGCCGTGCAGCCCAGCGCCTGCAC
>JACSYO010000007.1:112500-130000 GCA_016806645.1 Ophiodon elongatus | reverse complement strand
TACACGGTCTGAAAGGAAAGGTGGGATCGGTGCATCCAGAGGAGTTACAGAGAGAAACAGATGCAGGCGGAGAGAGAAAGATCAGTCAGATTGTTTCTTTGTGTTCAATTAGTAGACTCAGTAGAGTCTGTTAAAGAAGCAGAGCAAGCAGCTGGACACACACACACACACACACACACACACACACACACACACACACACACACACACACACACACACACACACACACACACACACACACACACAGTAATGCAGCTGACAAAGGGCTGTTCACAGAGGCTGATCAAAGCTGTGGCAGATGGCCATGCAGGGACTAGCTAGCTACAGTTGGACGCATACACACAAACAGACACACACACACACACACACACCTTCATACACACACACACACGATTATGAACAAAAACTATCCTCCTTCTTCTTCCTTGATTACTTCCCTTCCCCTTTTCCTTCGTTAAACCCATCATCCCTCCTCCACACCATCTCTCTCTTTTCTCCTCCTTTCTTTGGATTAAATCAGGAGGAAAACAAAGTGTTTCACTGGACAAGAAATCTAAAATAAATAAATAAATAAATATACAGGTTTTGCACTGACTGTTTATGTTACGAAGATTGAAAACTGGTTTCTAATGGAATTATTTTCAACCGTCAGACTGCTGCTGACGGTACAGAAGAATTCCCCAAAGGTCAGCAGGGTTCATCCCATGAAGACAATGAATGTCTGTGCACCTCTTCATGGCAATCCACCTGTTGTGTTTGAGATATTGAGATATTTGAAGACATTTTCTTGCAGCAACATTTGCCAAAAATGTTGCTTGCAGCATATTTTTGGTTGTGCACTCACTGTTTCCACGATGTCGTCATCTATTAAATGTTAATCACTGCAAATAACATTGAAAGGAAACGCGTCTCCTGTCTTTACGCTGTGGACACACACACACACACACACACACGCGCACACACACGCGCACACACACACGTACACACGCACACACACACAATCAAACTAAATGTCGGGTGAACAGGGGCCAGTGCTGTTATCAGATATAAATGACCCCCTCCACCAGACTAGACTGCTCAGGTTACTGCAAATCAATACGCTGCAAATTACCAACACACACACACACACACACACACACACACACACACACACACAGGCCAAGTAGCACACACAAACACATACACTAAACAATCTCATACACAATCAAACATAAATGTGTGCAAAGACAAAGACGTGATTAGGGGAGTCATTACTTCATCATTAATCAAGTGTTGAGGCAACAGAACTCCTCTCCTGGTTTCCCTTTCTATACACACACGTCGCTACGGCAACACCTTCTATCATGGAGGGACAGAAGAACTCATAGTCAGGAATAATTGGACAGAATAAAGTCGGACGGATCAATCACATGATGGACGTCTGATGATTTATGTAAATAAATAGTCAAAAACACACGGGGATGATAGAATGATGGAGAAATATGGATGGATGTGTGGGTGGATGGGTGGGTGGATGGGTGGATGGGTGGGTGGATGGGTGGATAGGTGGGTGGATTGGTGGATGGATGGGTGGATGGATGGGTGGATGGGTGGGTGGATGGATGGATGGATGGGTGGGTGGATGGATGGGTGGATAGGTGGGTGGATTGGTGGATGGATGGATGGATGGATGGGTGGATAGGTGGGTGGATGGGTGGATGGATGGGTGGGTGGATGGATGGGTGGATAGGTGGGTGGATTGGTGGATGGATGGATGGATGGGTGGGTGGATGGGTGGATGGATGGGTGGGTGGATGGATGGGTGGATAGGTGGGTGGATGTGTGGATGGATGGATGGATCGGTGGGTGGGTGGATGGATGGATGGATGGGTGGATGGATGGGTGGGTGGGTGGATGGATGGATGGATGGATGGGTGGATGGATGGATGGATTGGTGGGTGGATGTGTGGATGGATGGGTGGGTGGATGGGTGGATGGATGGGTGGGTGGATGGGTGGGTGGATGGATGGATCGGTGGGTGGATGGATGTGGGTGGATGTGGTGGATGGATGGGTGGGTGGATGGTGGGTGGATGTGGATGGATGGGTGGGTGGATGGTGGATGGATGGGGTGGATGGTGGATGGATGGATGGATGGGTGGATGGGTGGATGGATGGATGGGTGGATGGATGGATGGATGTGTGGGTGGATGGGTGGGTGGATGGGTGGATGGGTGGGTGGATGGGTGGATAGGTGGGTGGATTGGTGGATGGATGGGTGGATGGATGGGTGGATGGGTGGGTGGATGGATGGATGGATGGGTGGGTGGATGGATGGGTGGATAGGTGGGTGGATTGGTGGATGGATGGATGGATGGATGGGTGGATAGGTGGGTGGATGGGTGGATGGATGGGTGGGTGGATGGATGGGTGGATAGGTGGGTGGATTGGTGGATGGATGGATGGATGGGTGGGTGGATGGGTGGATGGATGGGTGGGTGGATGGATGGGTGGATAGGTGGGTGGATGTGTGGATGGATGGATGGATCGGTGGGTGGGTGGATGGATGGATGGATGGGTGGATGGATGGGTGGGTGGGTGGATGGATGGATGGATGGATGGGTGGATGGATGGATGGATGGATGAGTAATAAGCCAAAAGATGGACAGAGATGAATGCATAAAAAGAACGAAGGTAAAAATGGGTGGATGGATGGATGATGATGATGGATGGATGGATGATGATGGATGGATGATGATGGATGGATGGATGGATGGATGGATGAAAGGAGAAAACAGCCAGCAGGTGAAAGCCTCCCCGTGAGGACTGAACCACAGAGCTTTTAAGTACCTGACATTTTCCAGTGCGGACGTCGTACAGCGCCACTGAGCCCTGCCGAGCTCCAACGGCGATGCGGTGACTTCGGTCACAGTAACCGACCATGTAGAACCTGAGACGATGGGAAACACACATGAACACATGAACACATGAACACATGAACACATGAACATCATGAACACGTGAACACATGAACACATGAACATCATGGAGCAGTCTAGCAAAGAAGGCAGGAGGAATTTCAAAAAGACAAAGAAGGAAAAATCCAGCTGTGTTATTTTATTCGTTCTCTTTAAACTGAGCCAGGAGAATCAACTGAACTACGGCACGTCTGTTAGCCAGCGGTGGATAATATAGATATAACACACACACACACACACACACACACACACACACACACACACACACACACACACACACACACACACACACACACACACACACACCTGTTATGTTCAGGCCAAGAAGAGATAGAAAAGACATCAATATACAGATTGAGCTGTATCAGCTGCTTGTCCCCCCCACTGACCTTATGAGGAAACACGTGGGGCTTGTTAGCACACACACACACACACACACACACACACACACACACACACACACACACACACACACACTTACTTGCAAATAGCAGGGAAACACTCCTGCAGTCCTTTCTTCTTCACCAGAGACCCTTCAATGCAGTACATGATGATATCCATCACCTGAAGGAGAGGAGGAGAGGACATGTGGGAGGAGAGAGGAAAGGAGATGACATGTGGGAGGAGAGAGGAGGAGGAAAGGAGATGAGAAGTGGGAGGAGAGAGGAGGAGGAAAGGAGAGGAGAAGTGGGAGGAGAGAGAAGGAGGAAAGGAGAGGAGGAAAGGAGAGGAGGAGAGGACATGTGGGAGGAGAGAGGAAGAGGAAAGGAGATGAGAAGTGGGAGGAGAGAGTATGAGGAAAGGAGATGAGGAGACGACAAGTGGGAGAAGAGAGGAGGAGGAAAGGAGATGAGGAGATGACATGTGGGAGAAGAGAGGAGGAGGAAAGGAGATGAGGAGATGACAAGGGGGAGAAGAGAGGAGGAGGAAAGGAGATGAGGAGAGGAGGAAAGGAGATGAGGAGATTGTACATTAGAGTTCTGTAGCTATCTCCCTGAAAGCCCAATGGGTGGCCCCCTGGGAGAGGTGGAGAGCTTCCTCCCCGTCTCCCACGTGACGGCGACGAGGAGCTTTACCTCCACCAGCAGGTCCACAACGTCTCCGGGCATCTTCTCGATCAGGATGTCGATCACTCGCAGGATCTCCGTCTTGGCTCGGGCCAGCGTGGTGGTGTGGACGTTCTGCTGCGACTGGGAGTTGGCCTGAGCCGCGTTGTAGCGATGGACCTGGGACACAGAGACAGGGCCGTGTGCATAAATACATATTAAATATCTGTTACATCTGACACACGCATGTAGAGAAGCACACGCATGTAGAGAAACACACGCATGCAGAGAAACACACGCATGTAGAGAAACACACACATGAAACACACGCATGTAGAGAAACACACGCATGTAGAGAAACACACGCATGTAGAGAAGCACTCATGTAGAGAAACACACGCATGAAACACACGCATGTAGAGAAACACACGCATGAAACACACGCATGTAGAGAAACACACGCATGAAACACACGCATGTAGAGAAACACACGCATGTAGAGAAGCACACGCATGTAGAGAAACACACGCATGTAGAGAAACACACGCATGTAGAGAAGCACACGCATGTAGAGAAGCACTCATGTAAAGAAACACACGCATGTAGAGAAACACACGCATGAAACACACGCATGTAGAGAAACACATGCATGTAGAGAAACACTCATGTAGAGAAACACACGCATGTAGAGAAACACACGCATGAAACACACGCATGTAGAGAAACACACGCATGTAGAGAAACACTCATGTAGAGAAACACACGCATGTAGAGAAACACACGCATGAAACACACGCATGTAGAGAAGCACTCATGTAGAGAAACACACGCATGTAGAGAAACACACGCATGAAACATGCATGTAGAGAAACACGCGTGTGTAGAAAAACACATGCGTGTAGAGAAACACACGCATATGTAGAGAAACACACGCATATGTAGAGAAACACACGCATATGTAGAGAAGCACACTCATGTAGAGAAACACACGCATGTAGAGAAACACGCAGGTAGAGAAACACACGCATGTAGAGAAGCACACGCATGTAGAGAAGCACACGCATGTAGAGAAACACACGCATGTAGAGAAACACACGTGAGACTGTGACGAGTAATTTGGTCTGAAAACTCTGAACTTCTGAGATTAAAGTTGTAAATGCATGTCCCCCTCTTCGTTACCGTGGAAACCCAAAATGAAAGAGGCGACTCGGTGCTAAAGCTCCGGTCACAGCAACACGTTCAGCCTCACCTCTCGGGCGATGGTGGTGATGAAGGCCGGCGGGCGAGCGGTGGCGATGAGAGAGAGGGCGTGGCGGGACGAGCGAGCGGAGTCAGCTGGGGGTTGAGGGGCAAACCCATGGTGATACTGGAGGGGGGGAGAGAGAGAGGGAGAGAGGGGGAGAGAGGGAGAGAGAGAGAGAGAGACAGAGGGAAAGAAAGAGAGAGAGAGAGAGAGAGAGAGAAAGAGAGAGAGACAGATATAAAGAGAGGGAGAGAGAGAGAGAGAGAGAGAAAGAGAAAGAGAGAAAGAGGGAGAGAGAGAAAATAGTTGCATTCAGAAATATATATTAAAGACAGAATCATGAGTCCCACTGGTTCCTACTGATGACATATATCTTAAAATAAACACAAAAATGTAGTTACATTTTTTTAAATGCTCAGTAATTTCTTCAAAAACAGAGAATTATTGAAGTAAATAAAGTAAATTATTGAAACAACAATAACAACAACAGTCATTGTTTTGCAAGTCACACGTTCAGATTTAAACCAGTAACTATACATCTACAGAGATAATAATAATAATAATAATAATAATAATAATAAAATCCAAAGTGGAGTTTGAGTCCAGAACTCTGATAAATAGTGTGTTTGTTTGTTTGTGGAGATTATTTTCCTGTAAGTGGGATTGAGTTGAAATGAATCAGAAACCAATGAGTTAAATTAATTCGGAGCTTTTTTTGGTTTGTTGACAGAAAGAAAAATAAATAAATAAATAAATAAACAGAATATCACGCGCGTATCCTTTCAGGAGAGATTCTAGAGAGACGCATTTAAATGTACAATCGCACGGCGAGAGGAAGAAAATGAGATTAAGCGGAGAGACGGAGCCTCACTAATATATGGAGTGGAGAGATTAGCGGGCAGCTTATAATGTCAAGGCCGAGTCAATGGGAGCCATTCAGCAGACGACGGCATAATGGACTCCCACAATGCAACAGGAATTAGACACACACACCCTAACAGCTGGCCACACACTCCCCTCTGAGTGCACGTGTGTGTGTGAGAGAGAGAGGGGAGGGTTGGGCGAGCAAGGCCACCTTGTTAAGAGATGACTCTGGGGAGGGAGGGGGGGAGGAGGGGGGAGAGGGGGGAGGGGGTTCATCTCCTCTGATTACGGATCACAGCCACGGCGCCTGTAATTAATACCGGTAATATATTGGCAATATATCAGCGATATTGAAATGTTTAATTCCATTTGGAGGGCCGGCTGTAATTGGGAGCAGTCGCGGTGTTGATGCGAGGCGGGAGGGAGCCGTCGGGGGTTAACGGCCCACGCTCAGGGCGGGGAATCAAATAATCCGGATTATCGGCGCCGAAACACGCGGAGACGCGGAGATTCAGGGGGAAGGTCAGCGAGGTCAGACGGAGGAGGCAACGCGGAGCGAAACATTCACGAGAGAACATCTAGGAATATTCCAGAAAACTGTGTCAAGTTAAAGTAAAGTGAACTGGATTACGAGATCAAGAAACACACACACACACACGGTTTAGTGTGTGTGTGTGTGTGTGTGTGTGAACCCGGCAACATGACTGCATTCACAGCCAGCATCGCGCTGACATTAGCCCGTCAATACTGAGTCACACACACACGCACACGCACACGCACACGCACACGCACACACACACGCACACACACACACACACACACACACACACGGCGAGGATTGGAAGTATTGATTTTTGTTTTTGTGTGCGAGGGACGAGTGAATAACCCCGATCACGTGACCAGAGGAAGCCAAGACCGTGTGTGTGTGTGTGTGTGTGTGTGCGTGTGTGTGCGTGTGTGTGACTGACCGGCTGTTTACTGACTGATCAGACCTGGATAGTAAGCGAGTGCACAGACTGGTTTCAGACATGGCTTACTGACTGGAGTTTATTTATTTATTATTCGTTTATTCATTATTATTATTTATTTATTTAAACATAAAACAGCACATCGATGGCCAAGGTGCAAAACCTCATATCTGCACTTTGTATATTTTATATTTTTGTTTGTGTTTTGTGTTATGTATTATGTATTATGTTTCCATTAACAAATAGTATTCTGCAAGAAAACAAGTATTTCTTTTTTTTATTCTCGAAAAAGTGCATTTTTCAGATCGGAGGTTTTGCTCTTCGGCATCGATGTCGGTTACAAAGTCTTGAGGACGACGATTTCACCGCCGCCATCTTGGCTTTTTTGCAAAAGATGAACGGATGCTACCTCACAGTAAGCCCCGCCCCTAAAGCAGCCCCTGCTTTATGGTCTGTTTGACTCTAAATGGACCATAATTTACTAAATGAACATCATGCTGTATTGAAGAAGACTTGAAACTAGAGATTGAGACATAAACTCATGTTTACAATGTTTACTGAGGGAATAAATCAAGAGAGAAGTAGAGTCATTTTCTATAGACTTCTATACAACCAGAGGAAGCTTTAACACATGAAGCTTTGACTTCTATACAACCAGAGGAGTCGCCCCCTGGTGGTCAGGAGAGAGAATGCAGCTTTAACACATGAAGCTTTGACTTCTATACAACCAGAGGGAAGAGCCTGGAAGACGTTCATAACGGGGAGTAAAAAGAATAAGAGAAATACCCACAAATGGTACGTCATATATTTTGACGTTGTCATGGTAACGTGATATGTCGCAGCAAAGTGCTGTCTCATTCATATTTACACCAATGTCGAACCCTCACAGCCTCTCACACTCGACCACTTACCAGGTGATGTCAGTAAGGCCCTGAGGGTTCAGGGTTTGAGGCCTTAGGGGGTAGAGAGTATGTATGAGTAGAGGTCAGAGGTCAGAGAGAGAAAGTAATTCAGTGGCATCCTCTCATGTATTGTACAAAGGAGTGTATGTGTGTGTGTGTGTGTGTGTGTGTGTGTCTTCGTCTTCCTCCCTGCTGAAATCTAGCTGGCCAACATAAGTTGATCTTATTAAGGCTGAAACTGAAGCTGGGTCAGTCTGGTTAAATGAGTATAGATATGTCTGCTGCCAGTGTGTGTGTGTGTGTGTGTGTGTGTGTGTGTGTGGAGGAGAAGAAAACAACAACAACGCAATCCGATTTTAGTAGAACAGAAATTAAGTTGAAGAAACACAAAATAGTAAACAGGACGGGTCTACACAAAGTGCTGAGTCACGAGGTTTTACCGTCACCTTTGGGAGGCTTTTATTCTCGTGGTGTCCCGCAGGGCTCCGTTCGGGGGACTCTGTTATTTCCTTCTTGCTTTATGTACCAGGTCTGCACTCTATGCATGTATTTATTGTGTACTTTGTCTGTTGTGCCTTTTTTGTGTGTTTTTAACTCTGCTCTCTTAAACTAGTGGCCCTTCCACGGTCCCCCTGTGTTCTATGATTTCTTTCTTGTATGGCGTCAACCTCCAGTTCTACCGAGTGAAGACGATGCGGAAGTGTCTTAAAACCTGCATTCTCTCTCCTGACCACCAGGGGGCGACTCCTCTGGTTGTATAGAAGTCAAAGCTTCATGTGTTAAAGCTGCATTCTCTCTCCTGACCACCAGGGGGCGACTCCTCTGGTTGTATAGAAGTCAAAGCTTCATGTGTTAAAGCTGCATTCTCTCTCCTGACCACCAGGGGGCGACTCCTCTGGTTGTATAGAAGTCAAAGCTGCATTCTCTCTCCTGACCACCAGGGGGCGACTCCTCTGGTTGTATAGAAGTCAAAGCTTAAACATGAGACATCTACTTGGTTGAAGACGACGAGAGCACATCAGAAGATCCCGGGATCAATTTGATCCCTTTTGTTAATATTTGTTCTGACACTTTTTTTGCTTTATTTCGGGTGAAATGATAATTTTAGCTCCTCGGGCCTCAAACACAACAATCCGAGGAGATCATCTGTCGGCATGTAAACGTAAATCTCAGCGGAGGAAATGAGGAAGTGGTCATTCTAATCTCACGGGTTCGTCCACTGAGGAGCAGGACATTGCTTCACCAGTTCATAAGCTTTTATCTGGATGGACGTTTTTACAGTGGGGACAAACAACACGACACCATGTGGACTCAGACAGAGCACTCCCATGTCGGAGCAACGCAGACATCGTTACATCACCATCGTGTCCCGCAATCAGATTACAGATTACAGATTACAGCCCGGCTTCCAGAACTCAGCGGGTCGGCTCTACGATGCCCGAGCGTGTGTTTTCATTTTTTATCTGTAAGCAGGTGTTTGTCTGCACTCTGGAATCTGAGGTTCCTGAACTGTGGACACGGGACTGTTCAGTGTCTGTCTCAGCATCACTCCATATACAAGCTTTCTGTTTATGTGCTTTTTTTATTTAAAGGGACAGTTCACCCCAAGATCAAAAAAATATGCATGTTTCCTCCTACCTTTTTAATGTTTTCTGACTGTTTTTAATGTTTAAATGAATGTTCTTAATTGTTTTGAAATCTTCTTTTCTTTTGCAAATATGCAAATATGCTTTTGCAAATATGCAAATGTGCAAATATGCATGTTTCTGCCTACCTTTTAGCTTTTTCATGTTTTACTGACTATTTTTTATGTTTAAATGAATGTTCTTAATTGTTTTTAAATCTTCTTTTCTTTTGCAAATATGCTTTTGCAAATATGCAAATATGCTTTTGCAAATATGCAAATATGCATGTTTCCGTCTACCTTTTTCATGTTTTACTGACTGTTTTTAATGTTTAAATGAATGTTCTTAATTGTTTTGAAATCTTTTCTTTTGCAAATATGCAAATATGCTTTTGCAAATATGCAAATATGCATGTTTCCGGCTACCTTTTAGCTTTTTAATGTTTTACTGACTATTTTTAATGTTTAAATGAATGTTCTTAATTGTTTTTAAATCTTCTTTTCTTTTGCATTATGTTTTAATAGTTTTATGTGAAGCACTTTGAATTGCCTTGTTGAAATCTGCTCTACAGATAAACTTGCGTTGCCTACCTGTCGAGCTATTTCTTGGTAAAGATTGTTTGGCTGTGATTTGTAGAGTAAAATGAAACTTGTGGTGCTTAAACACCTCCGGTCCTCGTGTTTCCTTCACATATATATGTATATGTGTATATCTGTTTATTTAAAGTGCCCTGTGACTGATCACTAGCAGTCGGTGTGACCGGGGACTCACTTGGCCAGCTGCTTGTCGGCGTCGGCGCAGAGCTCCAGAAGCCCCATGAGCACCGCGGACACGTCCATGTACGGCTCCCACACCGTGAAGCCTCGGCCAATCAGGTCGATGGCGGTGCGGCGGATGGTGCTGTGGGGCGGCAGCTTGGGGCTCGGGGGCTGCAGCAGCAGGAAGGTCAGCGCCTTGCCTGCAAACGGCAGAAGAGGTGGAATCAGAGTGAGGAAGAATAGAGGAGGGGGGGTCGGGGGGGGGGTATTTGAAAGGAGGCAAGGGAAGAGAGGAGGGAAAGAAACCAGGTCTGGAGCAGAGCTGAGGCCTGCAGTCGGAATCCTGAATCAAAGCTGATGCTGATGTAAAAACAAGACATTGCCCAATTTGGCTGCTTCAAAATAAAAGCTTCTACGTAACGATATAACGGGGACTTTTATTGTGAAAAATTCATAGGAAATTAAACGTTCTTCTGGACGGACACACACACACACACACACACACACACACACACACACACACACACACACACACACACACACACACACACACACACACACACACACACACACACACACACACACACACACACACACACCCATTGTTAGGACATTAAATCTGTGTTACACTACCGGGGACGGTCCACATTCAACATGCACCAGTTAGCTAAACGGCTAATTAGCATTCTCATCACTCTGAAGCATTTAAACATTCACCGTCGCAGCCTCATAAAGAAATCATAACTTCTTATGAAGGAAAAAGGAATAAATCCTAATGTTCGAAACGAGGTTTGGGTTGGAACGGTTCATCTGACACACACACACACACACACACACACACTCTCTGAGAGGATGCAGACAGCGAGCAGGATGGAGGTCGCTTCATAGCTGACCTGACATTTGAGCCAGTCTCTGTGGGGACGGGCTGACCATTAAGGCTCCTGAAAATATCCCCCATCCCTCAATAACACTACCTACCCACCCCCAACACACACACACACACACACACACACACCCTTTCCTCCCTGTCTGTCTGCCTGTCTCACCCACTGAAGCCGGAGGTCCGGAGAGCAGATTCTCCACAAAGTGCTTCGAAAGGATAAAGTCAGAGTTAAATCCAGACGGAGACGGGGCAGAATAAACACCTGGTGTCTGGTTATGTAAATATTAACAACAAAAACAACATATTTATGTATATCCATGCAGTTGTCATAAATGAGCTGGTCATTCCTTTATTTACTCAGTTACATCGATGCGTGCTCGATGGAGTAGTAAACCTGTGGCGTGTTCAGGGAGGCCCTTTTGTCTGAGGCAGAGATCGATACGGTTCATTGTGTCGTCACTTGAAATGTAAACAATATGAAGAAACATGTAACGTGAAACAGATCATTTACTACGAGTATTTATAATCCTGTGATGGCTCGTAAGGTCCTCCAGTCTCCAGACACACTAATGTCATCATCTGGATCTCCTGGCATTTAATCACCCCCCCCCCCCCTCCCCCTTCCTTATTAGTTTAGATCTACACACACACAGCCTACGGATGGGGCTATGAAAGATATAGCTGGAGGCTAACCGTGTTAGCATCGCTGTGCACGACTGCTACATTATATACGGGCAGCGACAGATGGAGCGCTAACCGTGTTAGCATCGTTGTGCTACGTCGTTACGGGTGACAGAGGCCGTGGGAGACGGACGCCCGCGCTAACGTTGTTAGCGGTTTGTGTTGTGGCGGTCGGCGAAGAGACAAAGAGTCAAACGTGCGGTCCGAGCCCGGTGACAGGCCGGTGAACTTTGACCCTCAGCCGGCGAGCGACGCGACGTGGGCTAACGCTAGCAAGGGCGGGAAAAAAAAAACTAAAATCGATCATGTTTTTTGTTAAATTCATCGATATACATACAAACAGTGCACTATAAATATCAGCAGCCACGTAGGGTTGGATGAACTTTGACCTCCGGTTAGTGATTAGTACAAATCATCGGCCTCTCGTCGGGTCGGTGTTGTGTAAAATACGATTGAATGCCATTTGCAAAAACTTTGCCGGGCCCTCTGATCGGAAATCAACTCGACATTAGTTTCAAATAAACTGATCGTCAATAAATCACGGTGACGGGTCGAATCGGAGGAATAATTTGGGGGGGACGCGGGGCCAAAAGGTCACCAGTCAGATTCAAACCCTTGACATTGATGATACGCGGGTACGTGCTTTTCCCACAGTCAACCTTCCCCCCCCCCCCCCCTTTCCTCCCCCTCCCTCAACACAGAACGGGCCTCAGAGGTTACGAGGTCAAAGTTCGACGCCGTGTGAAGTGACAGTCCCTGTGGGTGGGCAGGTGTGTGTGTGTGTGAGATGTGTTTAGAATAAACCTGACAGGCTTCTACATTTGCACGTAGAAGCCTGTATTTTATTTTTATTTTTTTGGTCCTGGACTATCGGAGACGGAGGTTAACAATCAGCGCTGTAATTGGCCGGATCGAGATTCAAACTTACGACCCCTCCCCTCTAGCCAGCGAGCAGGAAGTGAGCGAGGTCCGGGACTCGGGTCCATTTCTCACGGGGCGGACGTCTCTGTTTAAAGGCAGGCTCCAAATGAACCAAGAGCTATTGACAAAGCATCAGTCGGCCATAATGAGCCGTTCGTTAGAGCAGTAAACACGTCACATAAACACGGAGAGGGTGATTAGGGCAGGAGGAGGGAGGAAGGGAAGTAGAGAGTGTGAAATAGTGACAGATCGGCGATGTCTAAAGTTTACCAGGCCGAGTCGACCACTAACAGCTCTCTCTCTATAAATGAGAGGTGAAGGTAAATCAATGTGGGGGACTTGGTTAGTGGACGAGAGCCGGCTAGGACTGGCTGCAGGGAGAGAGAAGGAATTAAAAAAAACAAAAACAATCTGAAAAGAGAAAGAACAGGAGCCAGTTTGAGCGAGAGACAAGAAATGCTGAATATTGTGAAGATCTATATGATAAAAATTATATCTAAACATAAAAGTAGTATGTGGTCAAATGCGTATGCGGTTAAATTGGCCCGTTGCGACAGTTCGCCAACTAGCACCGCACGTAGTCTGCACCACCTAGCTTCCAGCACCACCTAGCTTCCAGCACCACCTAGCTCAGCATCACCTAGCTTCCAGCACCACCTAGCTTCCAGCACCACCTAGCTTCCAGCACCACCTAGCTTCCAGCACCACCTAGCTTCCAGCATCACCTAGCTTAGCTCCAGCATCACCTAGCTTAGCTCCAGCATCACCTAGCTTCCAGCACCACCTAGCTTCCAGCATCACCTATTTTGGGGGACAACACATGGCTTTTCCTGTGCCCGTTTCTGGTGTGACCGGGCACTTAATCCTCAAGTTTACCGAGCCAAAGTCCAAGATGTGGCTAATACTGAAATGTTTAAAGATTTGTGTTATATATATTCATAACAAAAATTTGCTAACAACCATCAATAAAACTCAAAATTAGCTTTCAGCTACACGATGTGAAAAGAGGTTCATCTTTACGTCGCTTATTTGATTAATTCATTTATAACCATGAGTTACAAATTAGGAGAAGAATGTAGACGAATTCCCAGATAATCAGCAAAAACAAAATGCAAATGAATGCGTGTTTCCCTGCGCTGCTGTTGCATGAATATTAGAAGAATGAGACGACGCAGTTGGAAGAGTGCTGAGGTTTAGTTTCTGTCGCCCGCTTTGTCCCGTTCAATTTTCTATGGTAGAAAAAATAAAAAAAACAATTTCCAATCGGCTCTCATGAATGTTTTAAAATGCCACCGTTCACGGCGAAGGGGCCTCAGAGGCCACTCCAGGTATTTTGACATTTACTGTGAGCATTATTGTCCAGAGACGATACACAGATGTACAGTTTGTCTCTTTTATCCTGTCCATGGACATCCCACCTTCCCTCTGTCATCATCTATCCTTCCTTCCTTCCTCCCTTAAGCTCAATATCCCTCCCCCCATCCCCCCCGCCATATGAAAACATCAATCTATACTCTGCTGTATAGACTACTGTACCCTCCCTCTCTCTGGGTGGACAGCTCTCATTCATCACACGCACTCGCTGTATGCCAACAAAACCGATCCATCTTTCAATTTCATAACAGAGAGAGGAGATTGGGGGAGGAAGGAGGGAGAAAAACAACAGAGTTGAATGAGAGCTGGAAAAAGAACAGAGCGAAAAGGAGAGGGGGATAAAACGGACAAAGGGGCGGGAATGAAAGCAGCATTACAAGAATAAAAAGAAAATGCCCTCCCCCCACACGCTGTAATTGTCTGATGGAGCTTTATATTAAGTAATAACACGTTTTACAGGGTTCAACCTCTTTGTGGGGTCAGTTCAAAGAGCAGGGGGAGTTTTTAAAGGAGCAGCCTCCTCAGTTCAGTTGGTGGAGAGACCGTCCTCCGGTTGTTCAAACGGCCTGAATACGACCTGTGTTTAGGTTGAAGTGGCCGCATGTAAATTATGTCTGTTTGTCAGGAATAGAGGCAGGAGTAGCATGACGTTAGCCTCGGCGTCTTGGCATGACGTTAGCCTCAACGTTAGCCTCGGCGTCTTGGCGCGACGTTAGCCTCGGCGTCTTGGGATGACGTTAGCCTCGGCGTCTTGGCGCGACGTTAGCCTCGGCGTCTTGGCGCGACGTTAGCCTCGGCGTCCTGGCGCGACGTTAGCCTCGGTGGCGCGACGTTAGCCTCGGCGTCTTGGCGCGACGTTAGCCTCGCCGTCTTGGCGCGAAGTTAGCCTCGGCGTCTTGGCGCGAAGTTAGCCTCGGCGTCTTGGCATGATGTTAGCCTCAACGTCTTGGCATTAAGTTAGCCTCAGCGTCTTGGCATGACGTTAGCCTCAACGTCTTGGCATTAAGTTAGCCTCAACGTCTTGGCATGACGTTAGCCTCGACCTGACCCGACTCTCGGCTATGGAGAGCATAATGTCAGCCAGCAAACCTTCGCAGTACGCTGCAGCGTACGACTGACAAAGTGCAGACGTTCTTCTGTTTGGTTTCCGGTGAAAGGATTCAACAAGTGTGGCGTGGAAGACGATGTCTACTGCGATCTGCTGGGGATCCCACCCACTCTGAGAGAGTACCGTCAGCAGTGGGAAACCAAATAAAGACCTGGTACCAAGAGCGGCGTTGAGCCGAACCCTGCAGTGGAAATTAGGCCTTAGTCTTAACGTGTTCTTTCATTTCTGGTATTTTCCAATACCATATTGTATTTTATCTGGGCAAAGCTCTAGTGTGACTGCTTGATGTTAAGACAGCATTTAACATTGATGACTTCGAGAGGTTTGGTTTATTCTGTTGAAAATAAGTATCATACAGGATCACATCGTCCAATGAAACCCGGCCAGAGGGGTACGTGAAAGGTTTTAATAGGGTGGAGCGAGCTCTACTCAAGGGGCTCAATTAAATGTGGAGTTGTTCTCATCTGATTTTCTATGTGTGCGTGTATGTGTGTGTGTGTGTGTGTGTGTGTGTGTCCGGTGAGTCCAAACAGGTGAGCTGACCACTGTGCACAGGGCCAACATCACGCTCCACAGTCTATCAGTGGGAGCACAGGCTCTGTCGCTGGGCGGACGGCCCCAGAGGCGACCAATCAGAGCTCAGGGGCAGCAGGACGGAAGAGCGGCTCTGCTTAGTGCAGGTTTGATGCCCACCAAGGTCCAACGCTGCAGGCACGGCGTGGCACAGGCTGGGCCCAGTGAGAGTGTGTGTGTGTGTGTGTGTGTGTGTGTGTGTACACCAAGCTCCTTAAGGTGTCAAGCTTGGTGGGTGAAAATCAATCCCCATCTCTCTCCTCACCTCTAATCCAACACCGAAGTTTCTACTTTGACAGTTGTGTAGTTCTGAGTATGGAAAAGCCCTGGTTCTGGTCCTGGTCCTGGACCGAGACCGGAGCCACTGAACATTTCAAGATCTCTCTGAAGGCGAGAGTATATGCACATGTACATCATATGAGATGAAGTCACAAACCCGAAGGCTGGTCCATCCAACTATTTTACCCCTAAGCTGAAACGGTCAGCCTCCTGGTGGTGCTGGGGCAAAGGTCAGGTGATCAAAAGAAGTCAGTAGGATTCAATCTCTGGGGAACCGTGAATGGAAACCATCCCATGGTTGTTATAGGTACTCGATGCCACGTAGTATTGAAACTTCTCCAGTGAAACGATACCTTTTTGCACCCAGATCTAGAAATAAATGACTATCTGAATGGTTTGCATGTGATTGGCCGACTACAGCCGCAGCCACAACCTGTGCAGATGATGGGTATCAAATATATATATATATATAGGGATATATATATATATATATATATATATATATATATATTATATATATAATATAATATATGATATATATATTATATATAATATAAAATATATATATATAATAATATATATATAATATAATAATATATATATATATAATAATATAATAATAATATATATATATAATAATATAATAATAATATATATATATATAATATAATAATATATATATTATATAATATAATAATAATATATATATAATAATATATATAATATAATAATAATATATATATATATATATATATAAATAATATATATATATAATATATATATATATATATATATATATATATATAATATAATAATAATATATATATATAATATAATAATAATATATAGTGTAAGGGATCAAATGAAGTACTCTATTTTAATCGGAATCACTTTAAGGGGTACTGTTGTTGTACTTTTTTTATACGATACCGTTAGCAAAGTCAAGTGACCCGGAGACAGCCCCGACAACACCAGCAACAATCCAGGAAGCCGCGCCAGTATTGCCCTGGTGCATGCTGGGAGGCCTCTCCTGCGCGACCTACCTCGGGACACGAAAACACCTGTGTTGATGTGCACAACGTAACCACGGCAACGAGTGTGTCGTCTCTGCACGTACATGTGTGTCTGGCCAGCGAGTAGTTGGACGACCCTCCGCTCGTCAGTCCGAAGCCCTCGGGCGCCTGTCCGCCGGCTCGAGACCGGGCCAGGCCCTTCGAGGGTTCGATCTCGGCCCCGAACTCGGCCCCGATGACCCCCGAGCCAGACAGCAGAAGAGAGAAACCGCAGAATGAGCTTATTTAACGGCGCTCCTGAGACAC
>JACSYO010000007.1:105000-107500 GCA_016806645.1 Ophiodon elongatus | reverse complement strand
TATACACACACACACACACACACACACACACACACACACACACACACACACACGCACACGCACACACACACGAGGAGTGATGGTAAAGGAAGGAATGAAAGGATGTTCACGGAGGAAAGAGAAGGAAAGAACATGAAGGGTGGGGTAAAGAAGTGAGGATGTAGGAAGCATGAGGGAGAAGGTGACGAGGGAACAACGAGGTAAGGCAGGATGGGAGAGAGTAAAGGCTACAAGGAAAGGAAAGGAAACTTTAAAAAAAAAAAAAAAAGACAAGGAAAATAGAGGGATGATGGAGAGACGGAGGATGAGGTAAAAGAGAGGGTGGGGAAAGAAGCTGATTTCTTTGTTTGAATAACAGTAATCAATAGAGACACACACACACACACACACACACACACACACACACACACACACACACACACACACACACACACACACACACACACACACACACACACACACACACACCTCAGCTCTCCACCAATTAACGTCACATTCAAAGCAAGCTGCTCTCAAGATAATAAGGACGTTCGTTTATCCTCAGCATTTCATTTCGGGACAATTCAAACAAATAAAAGAGTGTTTTAGTTCAAAATCAAATACTAACGTTTATTTATATAAGTAGTGCGTTCAGACTGCGTAGCCTGTGAATGTAGAAAAGATAATATAACTTTCATGAAGGGAGGACTCACTGCAGGGCTGTTGCATGGAGACGTTTCCCTGATGATGCAACATGGTGTTGACATGGTTAGCTGTTAGCCGTTAGCCGTTAGCTGTTAGCTGTTAGCCGTTAGCCGGTGGGCAGCGCTGGTCTGCTTGGCTAAGCTACGGAGCTAACAGCTAACGTACGGAGGTCGCATTGAGTTATATAACGATGCGTTCAGGCTCTGTTCAGTAAAAATGTGTATTTTTAAAAAATCTCCACGATGTGTTGAAATATAATCTTGTAACATTTTGCTTTTGGCGAGAATTGGCAGATCATTTAGTATTAACGATAAACTTATTTAAAAAAAAAAAAAAAAAGAAAACAGTACTCAAACGTTAATAAAGAAGCGTATGGTGATTTAATTAGTTTTTTACCGTGATATGTATGTAGGGTTCTGTTATATAATACAATTCATCCCAACATGAAATATGGACATATATAATATATGTAAGAGAGATATATATTAATTGCTATGATACAAACGGTGTCCATCTTGTTTTCTGGTAACCCTCCCAAGGAAATCAAACTAACAACCTTCCTAACCCTTCCCCTCTGGAGCTGCAGCCCCACCATCTTCCCATGATGCACCTGGACTCTGCCTCCATTGGTAATCAATGGGAGACTGGTAAAACCTGATCACCGGGGACGGAGGGAGGGGATCGATAGCAGCAGGAAACCGATGTGAGAACGAGAAGGAGGGAAGAAGAAAAGAGAACGGCGGGCAGTAGAGAATTCTGTGAGAGAAAAGATTTAGTCAAAAAACATGAATATTAATAGAAGAACTCGAAAACAAGTAGACAAACAGAACTCTGAAGGCAGCCTCGAGCCTTTAAATGTCTACGGATGAAGAAATAGGTTCATGAGACAAAAGAAGGAGGGGGAGGAGAGAGGGGGGAGGAGGAGGGGGGTTAAACACTGTCCTTACAACAAATGTCAAGAGACAGAAAATCTGGGGAAATAATTGAAAAACACAATTAAGTTGATAGAGAAAAAAGATTTGGAGTCCCGAAACGGTGGCTGCCCTTCCAACCGGCCCGAGTCCATCTGAAGGTTAAGTGTATTTTACCGTCTTAAGACAGACAGGGGAGCTATCTGCGCTTCGCTGGAAACACAGCGCTCCAATTAGACGGTAGGGGGGTAGGGGAGGGGGGGGGGGGCAGGGGGGGCAGGGGGGGCAGCGGGGGTGGGGGGGCATCCGGAGGAGATACCGCAAACAAACTGGA
Source organism: Ophiodon elongatus (assembly GCA_016806645.1). Taxonomy (NCBI): domain Eukaryota; kingdom Metazoa; phylum Chordata; class Actinopteri; order Perciformes; family Hexagrammidae; genus Ophiodon; species Ophiodon elongatus. The sequence continues at coordinate 105,571 of JACSYO010000007.1, read as the reverse complement.
TGCAAGTTTGTCAGAGGAGACCGCACAGCATCAAAATGCTGTTTTTCTTTTTTTTTTACTCGTCCTTTAACTGCACATCCCGTAGATTTGACCTCTCTGCTGATGACCCGTCAGTTATTACCCTCCTCGTGCAAAACTCCCCGAGACGAGCCCTCGTATGTAGGACAGACGAGGCCGACGTCATGAGACCGGAATCTTCTGCTGGTCTGGAATACTTCTATCTGGAGACTAAAGACTTCTGAATTTAACAATTTGGCGATATGTTTTGCACATTGACCCAGTTAGCGGGCTTCCACTTTGCTAACGTGACCGACTAGCGCTAGCGTGTTCCCAGCTTGCTAGCGTGTTCCCAGCGCGTTCCCAGCGTGTTCCCAGCTCGCAAGCGTGTTCCCAGCTCGCTAGCGTGTTCCCAGCGCGTTCCCAGCGTGTTCCCAGCTCGCAAGCGTGTTCCCAGCACGCCAGCGCGTTCCCAGCTTGCTAGCGTGTTTCCAGCGCGTTCCCAGCTTGCTAGCGTGTTTCCAGCGCGTTCCCAGCTTGCTAGCGCGTTCCCAGCTTGCTAGCGTGTTTCCAG
>JACSYO010000007.1:57500-90000 GCA_016806645.1 Ophiodon elongatus | reverse complement strand
GTCCAACACCGTACTTTTGTTCCTTTCAAGACGAATGATATAACTGGTGTTAATCTCTCTTGCACTACTGTTTTGTTAGTTAATTATATTTTATTTAATATTATTATTCTATTCGACTTGTTGTATATATTGTTCGTACCTGTCACCATCCATCCATAGTATCTATCATATCTATCTATCTATCTATCTATCTATACTATCTATCTATCTATAGTCATCTATCTATAGTATCTATCTATAGTATCATCTATCTATAGTATCTATCTATAGTATCTATCTATCTATAGTATCTATCTATAGTATCTATCTATAGTATCTATCTATCGTATCTATAGTATCTATCTATAGTATCTATCTATAGTATCTATAGTATCTATCTATAGTATCTATAGTATCTATCTATCTATAGTATCTATCTATAGTATCTATCTATCTATAGTACATCTATAGTATCTATCTATCTATAGTATCCATCTATAGTATCTATCTATCTATAGTATCCACTATCTATAGTATCTATCTATAGTATCTATCTATCTATCGTATCTATCTATAGTATCTATCGTATCTATCTATCTATAGTATCTATCTATCTATATTATCTATCTATAGTATCTATCTATAGTATCTGTCTATAGTATCTATCTATAGTATCTATAGTATCTATCTATCTATAGTATCTATCTATCTATAGTATCTATCTATAGTATCTATCTATCGATCTATCTATCGACTATCTATCTATAGTATCTATCTATCTATATTATCTATCTATAGTATCTATCTATAGTATCTATCTATAGTATCTATAGTATCTATCTATCTATAGTATCTATCTATAGTATCTATCTATCTATCTATCTATCGTATCTATCGTATCTATCTATCGGCGGATCTCCTCTCCATTTTGTTATCTTCTTGCTCTTGAGAAGCAGCTGGAAGTGCGTACGCGACCGAATGAAGTGAGGAAGGAAACTGGAGCATGCAGTCGGCGTGCTTGCTGTGTGTGGAGTTGGCGCGGACCCAAATTTTGGGCGGCACGCTGACGTCTACTCGGGCCTGAAGACTCTGAAGGAAATACGTCAAAAGGACCACAGCAGACCCAAAGCCTGACGCGACGCCGTGGAAAGTATGAATCGGCCTTTATACTCTATCCCTGCCAACGCTACCAACTACTACTACTGCTAACAACCAGTATTAAAGCTGCTGCTGCTAAGTAATAATAGTAATAGTAATAGTAATAATAATAATAATAATAATGTTTCTGCAGGGCAGTGTTTTGGGAAAAACACGGTATAAAAACGTGACCTCTTTGCTACAGTTTGTGTTTCACGTTGTCCCGCTGGGGAGGAATACGCCTCTGTGAGCATGCTCGCTGTTTTCCCGTACAAAACTAATCTGAACCAATGAGTCTGAAAATGGGAAACTAAAAGGTTATCAGTTTTTAATAGGCACTTGACTTTGGTATAGAAACCACAATGGTGAAACAGTTCAGATCATTTGAGAGCACATTCATTGTTCAGGAGGATGGGGCAACAGGCCGTCATGGTAAAAGCCAAAGGTTTACGTCTATGTTTAGTAGGAAAGAAACAGTATTAAACTCTGAGAGGGAAACCAGAGAGACTCCAGCAATAACGTTAGAATGAACACTTTGGTTCATTTACAATAAAGAATCAAATAAATTATTCAAGAAACGTGTTATCATTCAGTCTTCTGTTTTGACCTCAAAACGCAACTTTACAATGTATGCCTCTTCAAAATGTGCATAAGAGTGAGATGTATGTGCTGCAAGTGAAAACAGAGGGACGGATATATGTCAAACCAGGGGAAATTTCAGTAAGCACAAATCTTTTTTTTTTAAATTTTCCCCCAGTGACACAATGAAAATAGCAAGCATGCAAACAGTGAGCTTCGAGACACTGAAACATGGGGATACATGGACAGACAGACAGACAGACAGACAGACAGAATATTGTCAACTGAAGAACTACCACACACCAGGGCATTAGCACTGCGCTCAATGCACTCTCAGACAGTTTGCTGATGACACAGCGCTTTGTCTCACCAAATGTTGCTGCAATATGCTTGTGATTATTGTCAGAAATGATTTAATTTGTAGCAGATTGACGAGAACATTTGAATTTACAATGTTTCTACAAAATTACAAGGCCAAGGGAAACATTGTGAATACAAACTTGAGAGCAATAGGTCGAGATTGATAGTTCTTTTGGATTATGTAGTCAATCATTTGCCACCATTCTTAAAAAAAAAGTCTTTATTTTAGAGTTATGTAGGGAATAAGCTAATTGGCTAGCTCTTACAAATATTGCAGAACTGGTTTAATTTACCATGACCAAGTCGGACAGATTTCACATCATAAACACTCGACCGGTTCCGAAGCCAAGTGTTTTGCAGCAATTTGCATTTGGAGACCAAAAACGAATCACTTTCTGAGTGGATTGAAAGTGGACTGAACTCGGCTGTGACAGAGACGGGTGAGACGGACAGCGCTGGACACCAAAACAAGGACAAAGACAGAGAAAAACTGGAGCGAGAAACCCGAGATGAAAACCTAAACTAACATTCACTGAGGGGAAAAGAAAGACTGCTGCAAGGAAAGAGGTGACGACCCAAAAAGGAGTGGAACAGGGAAGTGTGGAGATGAATAACTGATGGGGTGAGGAGAGGGGAGGTGAAGAGAGAGAGACAGGGAGAGAGAGAGAGAGAGAGAGAGAGAGAGAGAGATAGAGAGAGATGGAGTAAGAGTGAGAGAGAGAGAGATCGAGTGAGAGAGAGAGAGAGAGAGAGAGGTGGAAGAGAGAGAGAGAGAGAGAGAGAGAGAGGGAGAGAGAGAGAGAGAGAGGTGGAGGAGAGAGAGAGAGAGAGAGAGATGGAGGAGGAGAGAGAGAGAAAGAGGTGGAGTGAGAGAGAGAGAAAGAGAGGTGGAGAAAGAGAGAGGTGGAGGAGAGAGGTGGAGGAGAGAGAGAGAGAGAGAGAAAGAGAGAGGTGGAGTGAGAGAGAGAGAGGTGGAGGAGAGAGAGAGAGAGAGAGAGAGAGAGAAAAAAAAAAAAAAAAAGAGAGAGAGAGAGAGAGAGAGAGATGGAGGAGGAGAGAGAGAAAGAGAGGTGGAGTGAGAGAGAGAGAGAGAGGTGGAGTGAGAGAGGTGGAGTGAGAGAGAGAGAGAGAGAGAAAGAGAGAGAGGTGGAGTGAGAGAGAGAGAGGTGGAGTGAGAGAGAGAGGTGGAGTGAGAGAGAGGAGAGATGGAGTGAGAGAGAGAGAGAAAGAGAGGTGGAGTGAGAGAGAGAGAGAGAGGTGGAGTGAGAGAGGTGGAGTGAGAGAGAGAGAGAGAGAGGTGGAGTGAGAGAGAGAGAGAGAGAGAGAGAGAGGGGGAGAGAGAGAGAGAGAGAGAGAGAGAGAGAGAGAGAGAGAGAGAGAGAGAGAGAGAGAGAGAGAATGAAGAGAACAAAGAAAAAAGAGAAACGGGAATGGAGAGTGAAAAAAATACAAATGTGATGGAGAAAAGGAACAAAAGGAAGGACAGAAGGAAGGACAGAAGGAAGGACAGAAGGAAGTGACGTAGGAAAGAAGATCTAGGAAGCAGAAGATCTCCAAAGACAGAGGAGCAACTGAACAGGAGGCTGCGAGGCTTCCCTACGCGGTGCCCGTCAGCTCAGGCTGTACCTTCGTTGACTGAGAGGATGTAATGAGAAGCAGGGCCGGGGGGCCTCTGAGGAAGGCCCCCAGGGGCCCCCTGAGGAAGGCCCCCAGGGGCCCCAGCAGTGGGAGCAGTAGTAACTGTGCTGGGGTTGGCTGCAGCAGCTACAGCAGGAAGAGAAGGAGAGAAATAGTCAAGAAGGAAAAGAGCCGGTTAGGAAGTTATAGATATATATATATATACACACGAGCAAAATGGAGAGAGGAGATTAGTGGCTGGCAGGGAGGAAGAAAAGGAAACAAAACAAGGACAAAGGAAAGCTAACCAAGCCATTACAAGAAAGGAAGTCAAAAGTTAAAAATAAAAAAATGCATATTAAATTTAATTTACAAGAACGCCAAGTTCGGTTGGGCTTACATCAAATATGCTCAACCAATCTGCGGACCCCCCCCCCAAAAAAAATAACATTGTTACTGGACGATTCTGCAAAACCACTGATTGAATTCATTCAAGTTTTCTTTCACAAAAAAAAAAACAACCAAATACTGTAAAATACTTTCATTACCTGCATATGCCAAATAAAAGTATGGTTAAAGAGACCGTTCACCCCAAGATCAAAAACACATATTTTTCCTCTCGCCTGCCTCAAACAGCGAGACGTCGCCGTCGAGTCTTTCAAATGTTTATTTTTAAGTCACTCGGCTCGCGGTGCTCAAAGAAGGAGAGATCTCCAAAACTAGGCAACTCGCAGAGAAACAATCCAGTTTGATAAATATCTACAGGTGAGAGGAAAACATGCGGTTTTGGTTTCGGGGCCAACTGTCCCTTTAAGGTAGTTATGGTAAATAAACCTTGGTTTATACGCGGTTGTGGTTAGGGAACCCCCCCACCCCCCACCTAAATACCACACAGGTAGCACTGGACATATTTCTTGTTGAACTTATTCATTCAATGAAAATTAAAATACCACAGAACAGCTGGTGGAAAGTGGAAAGTTGCAGAAAGTCGAAATCAAAAGGATTAAAGCAAATGTTAAAGTTCATAAAAGCACATAAATGTCAAAAATAAAAGCACCAGTGAAACGAAGATGATATTTTTATTTCCCAGCAAGCACTTGTTCATTTGGAGAACTGAACCCAGAGAAGAGTCCTCGACCAGGACATTAAGGTTTCAGACACTTAGCAGTTCATTAACCCACATTTATTAGAAAATATTAAAAAACAAACACAAACCTTATTTTTTTTTTTTTTTCAACAATCTGTCTTGAGGTAAAAAATATTATCCTCTGGTTCAAATTGTAATAGGAATAAAGATTAGATTTTCCTTTACGCGAGGGCCAGAAACCTGAAGCCTGAACACTGTGGAGACAGAACGGTTACGTTTGTGGTTTCAACCTTTTTAACAAAAGACAGAAAGTCCAGCTTTTCTCTAAAAAAAAAAAAAAAAAAGAAAGTAAAATCACGTCTTGAACACGTATAAGATTCAATAAATAATGACGTGTTGGTGACGTGTCACAGCGATACATACCAGGACTGCTCACATCAAACAAATCTAAAAACGCTCAATAAAGTAGTGCGGCCGCACGGAGAAGACCTGCAACCCGACGGAGGAGACGGAGGAGACGGAGGAGACACGGACAGAAACATCGCAGCAGTCGGAAGTAAAACATAAAAATAAGAAGAAGAAGAAGAAGAAGAAGAAAGCACGAGGAAGTGCACCGAGACCAACGAGAGACTGGCCGGACAGTGAAAGGCGTCTCGGAGAGAGAGAGAGAGTTTCCAGAGAGCGGGCAGCAGGCTGAAGCCATGCAGAGGACGACGGCGTGAGGAGAGATCAAATCAAATGTTTCATGAGGTCAAATTTTATTTTGTGGCCGTATATTATGTGCCAGCTACTTTAAAAAGCCTGGATATCGGTGGTGACATAAAATGATTATGTACGGCAATGATACCTGACTCATGGTAAAACTCAGGAATTATAAATATAAACGTACTCACGTTACTATAAAAAGACGTTATATGAATCTCTTGAGTTTTGATTAAAATATATTGTCATTAAATATCAACCCATGACTATTATTCTGGAAACGGTTCAAAACCAAGTGTGTCACATCTAAAGTTGTTCCTCCATTAACAAGTCCTGGATGAACCTTTAATGATTGTGCCTGGTCTGGGTCTAGGTCTGGGTCTGGGTCTGGGTCTAGGTCTAGGTCTGGGTCTGGGTCTAGGTCTAGGTCTGGGTCTAGGGTCTGGGTCTAGGGTCTGGGTCTAGGCATGCTGCCGTAGAGTCACAGTTCAACTCTTATAACCCTGGAAAAGAAACATCAGTGCACCAGAAACAAAATCATCATAATATGTACAAATTGTTGAAATTATGAAGAAATAGATCATCTCTTTATTATCTCCAGCAGGCGTGTGTGTGTGTGTGTGTGTGTGTGTGTGTGTGTGTGTGTGTGTGTGTGTGTGTGTGTGTGTGTGTGTGTGTGTTATTAGCTGCATTAGTTGCTAAGCTAATGCAACTACTGCTTGGATGTCAGTATTAACATCATAAAACAATCCAATACGCAGATGATACGTTACTATTCATATCCAACATGTGAAATCAGGGAACTGTAACTTCTTGAGGCATTAAAAGTCAGACCATGTTCAGACTAATGCAGATAGTTATTATCCACACTGAAATGCCTGTAAATATACTTTAGTTTGATTAGGCCTCGCAACAACATGAACAACATGCTGCCAAATATCACACCACATGGAATCATATATATATATAAATATTCACCACGTTATTCTGAACGATGATGGTCTATAAAACCTGAAAGTGAGAAGTGTTCCTTACACTTCCCTAAAGCTGAAGGTTGGCATCTTGAATGGATTGGTTTTGTCTAAAACTCAAAGATATTCAATTTATTTTCACTTAAGACAAAAGACAACGGTGGAACTGAAGGGCTGGAACATGGGAGCGATTATTGCAATAAAAATGATTTAAAAAGGTCAATCAGATATCAAAATAATTAAATTGTCGGTTAATTGACGAGCTCATTAAGCAATTAATTGCTTCAGCTCATGAGGCAATTAATTGCTTCAGCTCAGGTTGGAAGCAGCACCGTTGTAAACGGCTGAGTAGGTTGACAATTATTCATGAGCGTTTTCAGAATGATGGGATTTTCTCTGACCATCCCGTGAATATTAAAGAAATGGTTTGGATTGTTTGAAGTGGGTACTTATCCATAGTCAGTGTATAAAGACAAGTTATTAAATTAAATTAAATAAACAAATTATATTTTTTTTAGGTTCTTAAAATACGTTTTTCTGCTGCCCGCCTTATTTGCAACGTGTTTTTTTTTAATAGTTTGTCCCGTTATTTCCCCAGAGGTGAGTAAAGTGATATTATTGGTAGCCAAACCTATGGAAATAAGACCATGTTGCAATAAACCCGAAGGATCCTTTGTTCCCATCCACTGGGGAAAGTGTCTTAGAGATCAGCTGTGGGGTCAAAGGCCCGAAACAGAGGGAAATAAAGATGTTGTTTCTAAAAGGTATCTGAATCCGTGTGGACACGATTGTAAAATAGTAAGTGGAAGATGTTTGTAGGATGTTAACTCACGAGCAGAGGCCGCTCTGAGGTAATCTCACTGAAAGCTGCAGTATATCAGAGGGGCCTCCTCAGTTATTTACATGTGAAAAGAGACGGGGAGCAGGGTTAACAGAGCTCTCCCTCACAAAGACACACACACACACACACACACACACACACACACACACGGCAGAGCGTTCCCCCTGAATGGAGGTGAATAGGCGTGTGGCGTGAATAAGTCCACACGCTTGTCACGCTCGGCCTCCATTAAGGCGTGACAATAGCACTAAAAACCCCACCTCCCCCCGACACCCGAGGGTGCCACCCATGGCATATGTGTGTGTGTGTGTGTGTGTGTGTGTGTGTGTGTGTGTGTGTGTGTAGTCACATAGACTTGATTTTGGTGTGTGTGTGTGTGTATTTGTAGGTATTGCGCTTGATGTAGTGTGGTAGGTAGCTCTCTGTGTGTGTGTGTGTGTGTGTGTGTGTGTGTGTGTGTGTGTGTGTGTGTGTGTGTGTGTGTGTGTGTGTGTGTGTGTGTGTGTGTGGTAGGCAGATGGTGACGGCTGGTTAAAACATCCCCGACAGTGAACCAGAGCAGGTTTCTCTCTGCAAAGAAAGCCCCCCCCCCTCCTCCCCCTCCCCCTCCCCCCTTCCCTCTTACCCCCCCCCCCCTCCTCCCCCCTCCTCCTCCCCCTTTTACTAAGTGACATTCTCTATTCTCTCCATTTCTTCTTTCTTCATCCACCTCTTGTTTCCCACATGGACCACGTTGGATCTGATTCTAAAGTCCGACTGCTTCTGTTTTGTTTGTTCACTGATTTCCAAATAGATTTATTTTCCTCTGATCTGCGTCTGTCGTGATGTTTGGTTCCCACGTGGAGACGGACTGGTTACAACAAACCAACGCCGCCTGTTGGACGGGGAGGAGCCCGACCACACACCCACCCTTTCATCCATCCATCCATACACCCATCCATCCTCTCATCCAACCATCAGTCCATCCATCCATCCATCCATCCATCTACCCTTTCATCAATCCATCCATCCATCTACCCTTTCACCCTCTCATCCAACCATCAGTCCATACACCCATCCCCCCATCCATCCATCTACCCTCTCATCCATCCATCCACCCTCTCATCCCTCCCTCCCTCCCTCCCTCCTCCCTAAAATGTTTTGCTACTTGTTCCTGACAGACACCTGTCAGGTTAACAAACATAATTATTTTTAGATATTTAGATATTTTTAGGACGGTCTGAATATTTCTGGTGTGAATCTCTGAACTTTGTGACTCCGCCTCTCACCCGAGAGGTAACTGAAGCCCGCCGGCCCGCGTGAGGACAGACTGAGGTCTGTGTCCACCCTGGACTCAGGACCCGGTCAGACCCAGGACCCGGTCAGACCCAGGACCCGGTCAGACCCAGGACCCGGTCCCACTCAGACCTGCTGACCGAGTCCAGCAGGATTTTCAGCTTTTTCTTCTCCTTCTAACTCTCTGTGGGTTTTATTGCCGGTGGGCTGCATTATCAAACCCCCGCCTCTCCTCCCTTCCTCCCTTCCTCCCTTCCTCCCGCCCTCCCCCCCCCGCAGGGCCCCGGGGGTGTGTGAAGCGAGCGTCCCCCTCCCTTTTTGTAGTTACCTTGTTTGATCTGGGCCTGTAGCGCCGGGTTGGAGGGCTGGGGGGGGGCGGCCAGCGTCCTGCGCGGAGTCTCCGGGGTTCCTCCTGGTCTGGGAGGCCTGGAGGAGGATCACAAAGAGGAGGCATGAAATATTAAAGGAGCAGGGAGGAGAGAGGAGGGCTAACACACACACACACACACACACACACACACACACACACACACACACACACACACACACACACACACACACACACACACACACACACACACACACACACACACACACACACCAAAATACAAAGAAACACACACATACATGAAACAAGAAGTTCACACAAACAACATTTTTTTTTTATTTCCATTTCCTGAAACCCACTGCTTAAATCAGTGTGTGTGTGTGTGTGTGTGTGTGTGTGTGTGTGTGTGTGTGTGTGTGCTCTCTCTCAGGCTCCAGCCTATTGAATTTTGGGTGGAGGACACAATCCTGAGTCTGAACAGACTGGAGGCGTCTAACTTTCAGAGACTCACAAACACTTCCAATACAACAATCAATGGAGTGATCAATAACGAGTTGCTAGGCAACGAGCACGGCCAGGGAGCTCCACTATTAGCGGTTTTAGAAAAAAAGTCCGTCGCTCTCACAGGAGTTTCTTTTTTACGCCATCACAACCAAGACCGAAGAGTAAGATGGAAGTTAGAGTTTTAGAGTTTGCATGTTTTTTTTTTTTCCCAGTTAAGATTTTACAGTACACACACACACACACACACACACACACACACACACACACACACACACACACACACACACACACACACACACACACACACACACACACACACACACACACACACACACACACGTTGAAGAACACCGTCGGGCTGCTCTTTCTATCTGCATGTGGAGTGTAGAAGATGGAAAGTGGGGTTTTAGGGCCGTTATCTAAATAAAATCTAAATCCTCTCATTTTAGTTGATTCAACTCCAACTCAGGAAAGAAATAAAACTCACGCACTCACTTTGAAAATTGTGCACCGAGCGTTTCAACGTGCCTCGCGTGAAATGTCTTCTTTTTTTTTTTTCAAACTTAATGCATTAGCAGGAATAACGGGACACGGACAGGTGGTGTTTGTTGGGTGGGGGTGGGGGGGGTGGAGGTGGGGGGGTGGGGGGGGTGTGACCTTCGTCTTTCTCTAAGCTCATTTCTGGACTTCCAGGACTTCGTTCTGAGAGGACGAGCTCTCGCCTTCGAGCCGGAGTTGCTGTTGTGGTTGTGTTGTGATGAAATACTAAAAAAGAACCCACTAAGAGTTCGGGAGCACATCTTTTCAAACCCCAGCCCGACGGGAGGAAGCCTTCCAGCCGTCATAAATGTAAGATGGGGCAACATGAAAAAGCCAAAAACCCAAACACGTTCAAATATTCACAACCGCCGGTTCGGAGTGTGGAAGTGGAGCCGGCTAAGAGAAGACCTCGGTTTGAGTTTCATAAAGAAGTCTTCAGCTTCCAGCTGGAGCTCCGCCTCCGGCTGGCAGCGCGTTGCTTCTCAACTTTCAACTTTTCATTAAGTTGCAAATTCAAAATTCAGAGCAAATCGTTGATTGTGGGATTGACTCCACGCGGCTCTCAACGCGGAAGCAGCTAGCAGCTAACAGCGCTAACAGCGCTAACGGTGATAGATGCAATAATTTTCTTTAAATTCCAAATAAAATATATTTTTATCTAACGAACTATTCTGCTTCAACCGATGTATTTTGGGGCGTTTAGCCAACTGTCTGCTCCCTCGTTGCTGCTGCACACAAAGAGACACATGAAGAAGAAAACCTCAATAGACGCTTTTAATTATTTATTTTTAAACATTCAGTCCATCTACGTTGTTGGATGAACGCCAGATTTATTTCCCTTGTGCACACAGAACAGACAGCTGGCAGAACACGAGGAAAAACGCGTTAATTTGACAGAAAGTGTATGAGATTAGACGCAGACTCGTGCTTTAAATAGGCCTGTAACTTATTATCATTACAGAATTTAAATTCAAATGAAAGATTAATTATGGCGTCATTTTAAAAACCTGTCTGTCTAAATGACGGACAAGAAGAAAGTCGAACACAACCACCGGCTGAAGACTGAAGACGACTTCTAATTCTTCTTCAAGGACTTGACACTTGACCTACAGAGCCAGTTGTTATAGATTTTTATATTTGTTAAGCAACGCGTTTAACAAAGATGGTCAGACACAAATATAAATCAGGACATGCTGATAAAAACCAACCGCTTCACCGGCTCGCTCCGTGTTCTCCTCTCCGGCTCTCGCTCGCCCTGCAGGGTCATGTTCTGTGTGGAGTTGATGAAATGATGTGTTGGTGCAGCGGCAGGACCTCCACCTCCGTGTTAAATCTTTCACGGCACAATGAGAGCTCAGACAGACTAAACAATCAGCTTCACACACACACACACACACACACGCACACAGAGTGTGTTTTGTGCTTTGAATTCAGTTTCTGTTCTGTTTGTTTTGGGTGTTATTTCCTGGGTGTTTTCAGCTGGAATCCCTGATGATGGATCGGTGGTGTGTTGTTGTTGTCCGCCTGGTGAATCCAGATGTGACGAGCTCAGGTTCAGCTTTCCTACGGTGCGTCTACCAGGGTCGCAGCTGGGATGACGGACACTGATCTCTAGCTCTCGGCGGAAGGCGGATGTCTGATGCTTCTCTATGAAATCACCTCTCCCGACACATCTGGAGCGAAACCTCACATTCCTAAATGTACGACTCGAAGTTGGGAGTCAGGTTTGCTCGGCTCACTAACTGCCACCGACTCTTACGAGTGTCGCCCGCCACATTTAAGCCCCTTCACGAACACGATGAAGGCCCATCACGCCCACTGAGAGATACCGACAACAGAGACGACGCCAGCAAAGTGAAAGAAGCACCGCTGTCCGTCCATCGATCTCCTACGCTGCGTTTCAGCACCACGGACAGCACCCTCTACAAAAACCCACCAGCGCTGCCCCTCTGAGAATAACTAAATCATTATTGATTATTGATGATGAACAGAGGGGCATTATCGCAACATGAACTCCTGAGATTTTGATATTTACTGTTCTTTAATCTGGAACAGAGGTTTGTTTGGGCTTTAAGCCATTTGGGCTCCCCGTCAAAGCGTAATAACAAACCCCCTCGGACATATCCTCACCGGTAAAGCTCTTACAGCTGCCATGTTGATTCATCCCGTTCTGGTCAGTAAAACTAAATTAACTAAATTAAATTAAATTTAAAAAAAAGATAGAAAAGCATGTTCAGATATTGTTTCTTTCTTCGTTACCTGACTGGCGCTTTCTTCATGTGCTCTCCGACGAAGGTGGCGTTGGTCATGCCCATCAGCGTGTTGGCCAGAGAGATCACAGACAGCAGGTGCTGCGTGGTGACGGCCCTCGACACGCCGTACGTCCCTTTCCCCACGATGTCCGTCAGGGTCAGCTTCAGACCGGTCGCCAGGGACAACTGCCGCAGCAAAGACTCCTGGGAAACAGAGGCGGGCGGATGAACCAGGGAACCCCTGCAGGATCTGGTGTGCGTTGCAAGGTCAACATGAGTGAGCTGTCCCGTGCTTGGAAACATAAGCCAATTCTTTTTTTTTTTTTTTTTTACTTCATTATTGTTGAACTTGTTACCATTTTTATAATAAATTAAAGTAAAGCATTTTGTAAAATTGTTTTCCTTGTTGCTATATGAATAAATAATACTAACACTAGTAAAAATAATTACAATTTGGCAGAATGTGTTGGAAACAAGGAGCTAAATCCAGGTCTGAAAAATGAAGCCAATGTGGAAAACCTGCATTCTCTCCTGACCACCAGCGCTAGCATTAGCTGACAACTTAGCATTAGCTATGCTAACAGAACCCGAGTACCTCGTTCCCCAGATCCACCCTCTCGTCAATATAAGGCCACTTCTGGCTCCAAAAAAGCAAAACAAGATGGCGACGGCCAAAAATGGGTTACACCAGCTTCAAAACGGTAGTCCACAAACCAACGGGTGACATCACGATGACTACGTCCACTTGGAACATGATAGTCGGAATATAACAAGGGATATGAATGTGTTTATGTTATTCATTACTAGTTTGGAATTATGAACCTAGTGGCATTTAGTATTTGGGACACCAGACGAGTACCTTGAAGGTGGGCAGCATGAGGGACATGTGACCTCCTCTGGAGATCAGGCCGAAGGAGATGGGGCAGTGCGGTCTGAGCATGCCCAGTCGCTCCAGACAGATGCCGTCCAGCTGCTCGTTGAGGCCCCAGGCGTGAAGGCAGGACATGAAGAGCTTGGCCGTGTCCATCGTCAGGTTGTACTCCAGCAGACTCAGAGACTTGGACTTCTCCTCCCGCCTCCTCATCTCCTCCTCCTCCTCCTCGTCTTCGTCCAACAGGTGCTCCTTGATGGTCTCCTTCATCGTCTCCTTCACCTGGTGTGGACGGGAGACAAAATGCATCACGGAACTCATCTCGGCTTAAAAAACATGCCGACTTCCTCTCCTTTCCCGCCCTGTGCTCACTGACCTGCTTGAAGATCTTGTTGGCCAGGAAGGACCCCCCCTTGTCGGCCCCCGCCTGGCTCTTCTGCAGCGTCTCCGGAGACACCAGGGTGGGGTTCGGCCTCTGGGCTTCCTCCGTCAGCAGCTGGATGATCACCGCCTCCACGTCGAAGAACAGCACGTGCATGTCGGGGTCCGTCAGGTTGGTCTTCATCGCCTGCACCACCAGGGCATTGTGGGAGTATTTCGGCAGGTTGCCCTGGGAGGAAGAGAGAGAAACTATTTTAATAAATGTATGTTAAAAATTGGAAACTTTGTGCTTTTTTCCCGTAGAAAAAAAAAGGAAAATATCAAGTGAAGAGCTCCTTTTTGGGGACGTACAGTTTTCAATCTGTCACATCTTTCCTAATGACGGTGTGTCGAGGTTTTAAAGCATCTTTCAAATTATTCTGATGGCATTTCTTTGTGGGAGAAACCACCCCAGTGAAAAAGGGTCCATTGTATCCCTTCTGAAGTTGTTGTAGCTTAGCTTAGCTTAGCTTAGCTTAGGTTAGCAAACTTCGACGCCTAGCCGACAGATGAACGGAAGCCCAAAGTTCACTCTCCTTTTCCCTCTAGTTTTGGTCTCCTCCTCCAAGAAAAAATATCTGCCACTTAAGCTGGAAATGTCCCGTTAAACCAAAACTCTGTATATAGCCACCACCTGTCACGTGAAACATGTCATACGTTGTAAAAAGAAAAATAAAACTGATTAGCGGCGCTGGAATAACCACGTTTAGACGATGCCTACGAACAATACAACATTGTTTCCATTTCAGAGAACAATGGTTTAAATCAGCCATCCCTTTAAACAGAGAGTCATTCAGAACAACCCGTTAGCCGTAAGTGCCGGTAATACTCCAACACTGCTCGATGTTAATCGTGTTAGCCGAGACACCTGCGTGGAGCTGTATGCAGAACAGAGCTGTTGTTTACATGGTAACGACCTGAGACGAGGGAGGAGGGGAAATTAAAAAAAAAAGGCCCAAAGCTGGATTTTGGTCGGACTGCGTGAGGAATGATGTGTTTATTGAGTCTTCAGCTGGAAAGACACACTTTAACCCCCAACCGGTTTACATGCCGAGGCTCAACATGTAGCCTCGAGACAGGTGTGATATGAAACTGGAAGACGAAGACATGGTTCCTTTCCCTCTTGAAAATCGGGCCCATTGATTGGCTCCCGGTATCGGTGCTTGCAGCGTTGCACACATTATGTTGCGTTTCTCCGCTACGACACAAAACGTGCGCGTTAGCGTCGCTGATTGACTTCATTTGCCGAATGTTTTGTCAGCCAATCAATCCATGGAGGGATTGTTTGAGCAGCCTGTTGCCCCCGGAGACCGGCTGCCATGGCGGGAAGCGCTGGACTTTAAGAGACACTGGTTTCTGTAACGCCTCAGATTTAGGCGAATTCTCCATATTGTTACTATTATATATATATATTTATTTATATATATATAAAAAATATTATATTTATATTTATTTATATATAAAATATTATATATTTATATATAAATATTATATTTATGTATAAAATATATATATATATATATATAATATATATATATATATATATATATATATATTATATATATATATATATATTTTGTATATATATATAATATATATATTAATATATATATATATATATATATATATACAAAATATATATATTTATATATATATATATATATATATATATATATATATATATATATATATATATATATATATATATATATATATATATACAAAATATTATATTTATATACAAAATATTATATATATATATAAATATTATATTTATATATAAAATATTATATTTATATATAAAATATTATATATATAAAATATTATATATGACAGACACAATACACCTGTAGCTGGGACACACACACACACACACACACACCTGTCACTTTGTGTAAAAAGGGTGTGAATGCATCACCCACCCTTCCGCATTGTTGTTTTGCCTCCTGCACAGAGTTTATTTATTTATGCATTTATTTATTTATTAATTCAAAGAGCCGGTTGATTCTAGCGCGAGCCTTTTGCCACAAAGACTTCCAGTCGAGCCGCGTGCGGGCACTGGTTTGGTGAATGGGTAATAGTACGGTTGGGGTGCTGACTTTTATCTGTGAACACCTCAGTTAACACTCAGGGAACACGGTGGTTCAATTCTGGGATTTTCTTTTTTTGTACCTCGAAAAAGCCGAGATATCAGCCACGTTCCCACCTTCCCACGTTTCAGTGGGTGTGTGTGTGAGTGTGTGTGTGTGAGTGTGTGCATGAGTGTGTGTGTTATTTCGGTGGATGAACACTGCCATCTACAGGCGATCAGTCACATGACACATGCATGTTGTTGTCTGAGGCCGTGAAGCTGCAACTGACCAGGTTTTGGTTTTCTGACTCAAATACGGACTCTTAAGTGTCTCCTGAGATCTGCTTGGTGCACCACACACACACACACACACACACACACACACACACACACACACACACACACACACACACACACACACACACCTATAGCTCCTGGGCAGTAGGCCTAAAGGTCATCGTCCTGCAGGGCCCTTCTGGCAAACACCACTGGAGTCCAACAAACACACACACACACACACACACACACACACACAGTCTCTCTCTCACTGTCTCTCTCTCACACACACACACACCGTAAAGAGACATCAGATGCACAAACACCACTGGAGTCCAACACACACACACACACACACACACTCTCCCTCTCTCACAGTCACACACACATTCTCTCTCACAGTCACAGTCACACACACACACACACTCTCTCTCTCTCACACACAGTCTCACACACACACACTGAAACACTGATTTAAACATTTACTTTGCTTATTGTCTAACATCAGGCACGTAGAGAAAGAAATCATAAAAAAAGAAGTTCGCAATCAATACTTTGGAATTTAATAAATAAATATACATAATGATAAAACCTCTTCCTTTGATGAATTAAGGCACGATTATTCTAAATAAATCTCAAGAGCACGATTATTATCACCATCATACATCGACTTTAGGGACAAAGTATTTCTCACATTTAAATTAACTTGCTCAAATCTTTGTATCAAAAAAAAAAAAAAACTATATTTATTGAAATTTCCCACCAAAAGCAACATTTTTAACAAGATTACATCGGAACACGTGATAATGTTCTAATTTCATTTTTACTGAATGGAACTTGAACGCACCACAATGCAACCTCTGTTACTGTTGGCCGTTAGCTGACTGGCCAATCCTCATATTTGCATTCGTGAAACCGTCGAATGTCTGACTCTTTTTATTTATTTATTTATTTTATTAAAATTGCTTCATTGATTCATTTTTCGACATTTATTTCAGCTTTGGATTTATTTATTTTTTCCTTCGTGACACACACACACCGGCAGAGGACGAAGTCAAAGTCGTGCATCGACTTCCTCTGACACACACACACACAGACGCACACACACGAACAACAACAACAAACATCAGCAGTAAACACGGGCTTGGAGCCGGCTGGGTGTAATGTTTGGACTTGATAGTCTGACATTTCAGGGTCATTATCTGTCATTACGCTCAGTGGGGGAGCACACACACACACACACACACACACACACACACACACACACACACACACACACACACACACACACACACACACACACACACACACACACACACACACACACACACACACACAGCGGGGGGGGAGTTCTGACCCATAATTTGAGTAGATATGAGCAAGAAATGACAGAGGCGGGAGAAAAGAGAACAACAATGATGCGTTTCTGATGGAACGGAGGGGGGAGAGGGGGGGGAGAGGGGGAGGAGAGGGGGGGAGAGGGGGGGGGTGATTGCAGCTGTTGTGTGTTGCCCTTTGCAGAAAGGTGCTGTGATTATCAGCAGTTATTGCAGGAAAAACCCGGGGAGACACCTACAATAAAAAAACTACACGCGGAGGGAAAAAGAAACAACACGCGAAAGGTTATCTGGTGGAGGAGAGGAAGGATGAAGCCACATGGTGAGGGGAGGGGGGGGGGAGAGGAGGTGGAGGGGGAGGAGGAGGAGGAGGAGGAGGAAGAAGAAGAAGCAGTAGAAGGAGGAGGAGGAGGAAGACGAGGAGGAGGAGGAGGAGGAAGACGAGGAGGAGGAGGAAGAAGAAGAAGAAGAAGAAGAAGAAGAAGAAGAAGAAGAAGGAGGAGGAGGAGGAAGAAGAGGAGGAGGAGGAGAAGGAAGAGGAAGAAGAGGAGGAGGAGGAGGAGGAAGAAGACGAGGAGGAAGAAGAAGGAGAAGAAGAAGGAAGAAGAAGAAGAAGAAGAAGAAGAAGAAGAAGGAAGAGGAAGAAGAGGAGGAAGAAGAAGGAGAAGAAGAAGAAGAAGAAGAAGAAGGAAGAGGAAGAGGAAGAAGAGGAAGAAGAATAAGTAGAAGCAGTAGAAGGAGGAGGAGGAAGAAGACGAGGAGGAGGAGAAGGAAGAAGAAGAAGAAGAAGAAGAAGAAGAAGAAGAAGAAAAAAGAGGAGGAGGAGGAGGAGGAGGAGGCGGAGGAGGAGGAGGCGGAGGAGGAATGCCGGGCTAAATGGATTCCGAGTCAGACTATAAAAGTCAAACTGTACGAGCGGCTGAACTAAACGCTGCTCAGACGCTAAATAATTCATGGGGTTTGTTTTCTGTGCTGGGAGACCCAGGGGGGCGGGGCTTACTCCATCAGGGGAGGCCCAGGGGGGCGGGGCTTACTCCATCAGGGGAGGCCCAGGGGGGCGGGGCTTACTCCATCAGGGGAGGCACAGGGGGGCGGGGCTTACAGATCAGATCATCCGAGTCTGACGAGCTCTGTAGTTTGAACGGCGTTTTTTTAAGAAACGCCGACACATGGAAAACAGATGGAGGGAGTCTGGAACCTCCATGGAGGAGCTGTGACTGTTAAACACAACTAAGAACACAAAGCATCAGCTGGTGTTCAAAATGAAAGTCCTAAAACTGGATATTGAAATCATTTATTGGAGCCGATCGTTCCACATTCAGAGGGATGGACTGTCTGTAATGTCCTGCAGCTATTGTGCAAAGTTCTCCAATTTTGAAAAGAGATTTGCACAGTTCTTGGAAGGAGAACGTCGTCACAAAGATTACAGAACAATAACAATAAACATTGTTTTTAGGTTTAAAGACCAATAAGTCCATCCTGCTACAGACCGACGTGTCTTTAAATGTGGGCGGATTTATTCTTCAAACCATTAAAGCTGCTCTCTGGAAAGTCCAGCGCAGAGAAGAGAAACACTGCACTTATTTCTTTCTTTTTTTTTTAACTATTTTGACATTTAAGATAGCTCATCCTTCCCTGGGAGACACCAGTGGTCACTCACACACACACACACACACACACACACACACACACACTGACCTTTGGTTCGTCTGCAGCAGAGTTTTAATTGGTATGTGACTTTAGCCAGCTATCTGACCAGTGTGTGTGTGTGTGTGTGTGTTTTAAAGGTATTGTCTGGTTTCTGATGAATGAAATAGGAGACGAGGAGAAAAGAGCCTCAGAAACTGGCTGTAGACTCTTAACTGTCTAGAAATGGTTTTGTCCATAGATACTATTTACCCCCCCCTGCCCCCCTGCCCCCCCCCCTCCCCCTGCCACCCTGCCCCCCCCGTACCTTGTCGGCGTTGTCTGCAGCCAGCAGGTTGGTGGCGAGCGTCTGCAGCTTGTGCTGGGCCATGTTCTTGAGCGCCGCCAGGCTGCGGCGGGTCATCGCCTGCTTCAGGTTGACGGCGGCGTGGCTGAGGGCGTCCACGGTGGCTGGGGCCAGCTCGTCACAGGCGCTCAGGATCTCCACCGCCGTGATGCCCATCACACAGCGGTCCAGGGCCCCTGGGGACACGGGCAACCACGTCAGCAACTCCTCCACACGGGCAACCACGTCAGCAACTCCTCCATACGGGCAACCACGTCAACAACACCCTCCAATACGGCCCTCCATACCCCTCATGGGCGACCCTCCATACGGGCAAGGGCAACCCTCCATACGGGCACCCTCATACGGCAAGGGCAACCCTCCATACGGGCGACCCTCCATACGGGCAAGGGCAACCCTCCATACGGCAACCCTCCATACGGCACCTCCATACGGGCAACCAACCTCCAACCAAAACCCTCCATACGGGCAACCCTCCATACGGGCGACCCTCCATACGGGCAAGGGCAACCCTCCATACGGGCGACCCTCCATACGGGCAAGGGCAACCCTCCATACGGGGGACCCTCCATACGGGCAAGGGCAACCCTCCATACGGGCAACCCTCCATACGGGCAAGGGCAACCCTCCATACGGGCAACCCTCCATACGGGCAAGGGCAACCCTCCATACAGGCAACCCTCCATACGGGCAACCCTCCATACGGGCGACCCTCCATACGGGCAAGGGCAACCCTCCATACAGGCAACCCTCCATACGGGCAAGGGCAACCCTCCATACAGGCAACCCTCCATACGGGCGACCCTCCATACGGGCAACCCTCCATACGGGCAAGGGCAACCCTCCATACGGGCAACCCTCCATACGGGCAACCCTCCATACGGGCAACCCTCCATACGGGCAAGGGCGACCCTCCATACAGGCAACCCTCCATACGGGCAACCCTCAATACGGGCAACCCTCAATATGGGCAACCCTCCACACGGGCAACTCTCCATACAGGCAACCCTCGGGGGGATGATCTGCGGGTTGTATCGCAGCGTCTCCCAGAGGTACTCCTGGTCCCAAGGGGATAAATCCTTACGTTGACCCCCTGGACATTTTCTCTGGTGCCTCATTCAGGGAATCTTTCCTCCTTAGAGGCATCCAGCTGTAGACCAGCAACTCTCGTGTTCTGTTTTTGTCAACGGAGGCCGGTGGCTTTGAAGAGATAGCTAGCGGCTTCGGTTCCCCGCCTGTTTCTCCATAAGGGGGCGTGCCGACCACCATCTACTGTGGACAACAACGTCATACAACCACACTTCAGAACATGCAAACTACCCCCCTGAACACACTTCCCTCTCCGAACCCCGTCCACGTAGTTCGGGCTTGCTCGAAAACTTGTTGTTTTCTTGCAGATTAACTATTTGTTAAGGATACACAATACAAAAATAAACAAAGTGCAGATAGGAGGTTATTCCCCACTTTCATGGATCATTTTGCAGATAGGAGGTTTTGCACTTTGGCCATCGATGTCTTCAATCACGTCATGGTAGTGCATGCATAGAGATTATATATATATATATATATATATATATATATATATATATAAATATAAATAATATATATATAAAATATTATTTATATATATATATAATATTATTTATTATATATATATATATATATATATATATATATATATATATATATATATATATATATATATATATATATATATATATATCTCCATTCCTGTCACACACTTGCTCTCCGTTTCTATCAATCTTCCTCTTCTTGTCCTTGCACTCGCCTTCTACTTATATCAATCTTCCAATCTCTCCCTCCCTCCCGGTATCATCTACGGTCTCTTGAATATAATTCGGGTCACAGATAGTCCGCTCTGTCTCTGAGAGCTGCAACAATTCTCTAGCTTTAGAGAGAGAGAGAGAGAGAGAGAGAGAGAGAGAGAGAGAGAGAGAGAGAGAGAGAGAGAGAGAGAGAGAGAGAGAGAGAGAGAACGAGAGCGAGAGAGAGAACGAGAGAGAGAGAGAGAGAACGAGAGAGAGAGAGAGAGAGAGAGATCATTAGCTGACATCAGTATCAGCTCTGGTATTGAGTGAGAGAAGAAGTGGTACCATTACACCTGTGTGCGTGTGTGTGTGTGTGTGTGTGTGTGTGTGTGTGTGTGTGTGTGTGTGTGTGTGTGTGTGTGTGTGTGTGTGTGTGATGAAGGGCCTATGAGCCATGGCCCTATTACATGTCCAACGCCTGAGTACACACAGACACACACCTTAATTTCACACTTAGCTACCCTGCAATCTCCTAACACTACAGCTCTTTCAGGTCACACACACACACACACACACACACACACACACTTCTAGTGGCTAGTCATCACTCAAAAACTAATGTTACCTCCATGCCGCACACACACACGTTTACTGCGGATTGTGTTGCCAAGGTAACGGCAAAACGGAGGATAGAGGAAGCGGAAGAGAAGGATGAAAAAAAAAAAAAAAGTAGTGGGCCCCCCAACATATCTCGACGCGGTTAGCCTAGCTTAGCATGAAAGGCTGGATGGACCACCTACATTTTCAACATGTAGGTTGTACACGGTCTTTAGGAATTTCTGGATTATTAACATACACTACAATCTACAGTGAGAGAGAGGAAACATGATTAATAGCTGCACAACTGTACACTCCCACTGTGGACATCTCACCTGTATCCATCTGCCAGACGTAGACGGAGCCGTCGGAGCAGCCCACCACCAGGTAGTCGTCCGCCGGCCGCCACTTGATGACCTGGATGGGGAAGAGGTGTCGCGACGCCAGCATGATGCACTTCCTCTCCCGGAGGCTGAGCAGGCCGACGGAGTGGTCGCTGGCCACCGAGCAGACGCAGTGCTGCACCCGGTTCTGCGGAGGAAACACAGAAATGAAAACCCTCATTGAATCCGGAATCCGGGATAATCCCTGACTCTGGTGCCTGTTAGCGTTGAGGAGTTTCCCCTGAATATTAATCAGACAAGGGCCGTTAAGTACTGGGGCCAATGGCGGCAACCTACGGTTCTGGAGAGTGAAGCCAATGCTTAAGTGCCTTAAAGCTGCATTCTCTCTCCTGACCACCAGGGGGCGACTCCTCTGGTTGTATAGAAGTCAAAGCTTCATGTGTTAAAGCTGCATTCTCTCTCCTGACCACAGGGGCGACTCCTCTGGTTGTATAGAAGTCAAACCAAAACCACCCCACCACCACACCCCAAAACAAACCAAAACCACCCCCACCACCATCTCTCCTGACCACCAGGGGCGACTCCTCTGGTTGTATAGAAGTCTATAGAAAATGACTCTACTTCTCTTGATTTATTCCCTCAGTAAACATTGTAAACATGAGTTTATGTCTCAATCTCTAGTTTCAAGTCTTCTTCAATACAGCATGATGTTCATTTAGTAAATTATGGTCCATTTAGAGTCAAACAGACCATAAAGCAGGGGATGCTTTAGGGGCGGGGCTACAGGGTGATTGACAGGTCTCTCTCTACCAGAGCCGTATACGCCGTCTCTACTTTACTCCTCCGAAGTCCAAATATGGTAACTTCTGTTTACTGGTTGCAACCAAGATGGCGACGGCCACAAGGCTTCTAAACATCAGTCCATAAACCAGTGTGTGACACAGTCTATGGACCACACCCATCTTAAAACTCATCCGACATCTCGTCGCCACGGTAACGAACACAATTGGTTAATGTCTGGAGGTGGGGGGGGGGGGTCTTACGCTGCAGTTCTCGGGCGGGACGATGAGCTGGGTGATCTCTCCCCCGTGGACGCAGAAGATGTGCTTCATCTCTCCGGTGAAAATGTCCCAGACGATGACGGAGAAGTCCACGCCTCCGGACACCAGCGAGCGCTGGTCGTAGCGCGGCGAGATCTGGAACGGGTACAGGACGCACGTCACCTTGTTCCGGTGGCCACGCAGGGTCCGGTGGGGCGGCCAGCCTGGGGGGGGGGGGGGGGGGGGGGGACCAACCATCAGAGTTTAGGTGGTTTGGTTCATTTACTCGTTGTTGTTGTCGTGTAAAACTTAGATTGGTCCGTTACTCTGGACAGATATTTATCAACTCACTGCCGAGACCAAAACTCGTCTATCTTTCTCCCTCCCTCCTTCCCTCCCTCCTTCCCTACCTCCCTCCTTCATTCCTTACCTCCCTCCTTCCCTCCCTCCCTCCCTCACCTCCCTTCCTTTCCTCCCTACCTCCCTCACCTCCCTCCCTCCCTCCCTCCCTCCCTCTCTCCCTCTCTCCCTCCCTCCCTCCCTACCTCCCTACCTCCCTCCTTCCTTACCTTCCTCCCTCTTTCCTTCTCTCTCTCCCTCTCTCTCTCTCCCTCTCTCTCTCCCTCCCTCGCTCCTTCTCTCCCTCCCTCCTTCATTCCCTCTCTCCCTCCCTCCATCCCTCCCTCCCTTCCCTCTCCCTACCTCCCTCCTTCCTTCCTTCCTTACCTCCCTCTCTCCCTCTTTCCTTCCCTCTCTCCCTTCTCTCCCCTCACCTCTCCGCAGCATGTGCTCCCCCTGCAGCAGCTGTACGATGGCGGTCTGAGTAGCAGGAACCAGGATGATGCTGCCGTCTTCTCTCCCGCAGACCAGGCGGCCCTGAGAGGGGATGTAGACGCTGGCCGTCACCTAAAGGGGTCAGAGGTCAGAAACAAAGGTCATCCAACTCTCAACTTCAGCAAACTTCAGCAAAACTTTTCTTTTATATGAAATGTTTTTAACAGTGCATTATTCAAAACATTTTATTTTGGGGGGAGAACTAAAAGAAGGACCGGTGGTACATTGTGTGGGTCCAAACCTTGATGGGCCCTTCTTTCCCAGGCAGAGCGCTGAGCTGGTCGATGATCCCTGCAGACACGGGGGCCAGCTTATCGAACGCCTCCTGGAGAGAGACGGTGGACGACACCTGCAGCTCTGCAAAGAGACGGAAGAAAAAAAAAAAGGTTATTATTTTTTTTAATTATTATTCTTTTTTTTTTTTTGGGTGTAAAAAAACAAGTTTATATATTTTATTTTTTGGGGGGGTAAAAAAAGTTTTTTTTATTTATTTATTTATTTATTTAATTTATTTTTATTTTTATTTTTATTTTTATATATATATATATATATATATATATATATATATATATGATGTTTAAGATAATCAATTCAAAATTTTTGTTTTTAATTAATCCTTCAAATTAAAATCCTGCATTGACTATGAAGGTTAATATTTTAATACTTAAATGTATATCTAATGTTGGTCTTTCATTTTTCCAACATTCAATTCATATTCTTTAAACCACGAGCCCTTTAAGAAACCCCCAAAAATATATCAATAATATGAGTCAACAGCGCCATGACACATTTTGGCCACTAGGTGTCACCCTGCCTGTGTGCTGAGAGATTACTTCTCTACTGACACTGTGTGTGTGTGTGTGTGTGTGTGTGTGTGTGTGTGTGTGTGTGTGTGTGTGTGTGTGTGTGTGTGTGTGTGTGTGTGTGTGTATATATATATATATATATATTAGCACCAGTGGTTTTCATACTAATGATTTCTAAGAGGGATTATTAGTGATTTGGGCTGATTTCTTCTTGCACAAACAGTTTTATAAAGAAAATAGCTTTTCTGTGACGTCACCATGTAAAACCCCAGCAGGCGGGGGTCAGGCCGTCCTTACCTGCGGTGGTACGGGTAGGTAGGTAGATAGATAGATAGATACTGTAGATAGATAGATACTATAGATAGATAGATAGATAGATAGATAGATAGATACTATACATAGGTAGATAGATAGATAGATGGATGGATAGATGGATGGATAGATAGCTAGGTAGATAGATGGATGGATCGGTAGATAGATAGGTAGATGGATGGATGGATAGATGGATAGATGGATAGATGGATAGAAGGTAGGTAGATAGATGGATAGATAGCTAGGTAGATAGATGGATAGATAGTTGGATGGATCGGTAGATAGATAGGTAGATGGATGGATGGATGGATGGATGGAGGCCGTCCTTACCTGCGGCGGTGGACAGCGGCTGCAGAGGCGAGGTGTCCGGGATGCCCCACAGCGACAGCCGGCCCGCCGAGTCTCCCTGGATCAGCAGCTTGTGGAAGGGCTCCCGGCGGCCGAAGAAGAAGTGAGTCACCGGAGGACAGATCAGGAGCTGGAGGACGGCGGGGGATGGACGGAGGAGGGGGGGGGGGAGACACGTCAACATCTCACAAGCCTCACGCCCCAAAATTCCCAAAGAACACCTGGAAACGTAGTGTTCTCCTTCACAATTGGAGTCTTTTTTATTTGTTTGGGTTGAACATGCCGTATCAGTTCAACGTGCAGCTGGTGGAATGTTAGGTTTGGCTCTCTGGTTAAACGACGACAGGGAAAACAGAACAGCTGGGATTCAGCAGGACATCTGACTCCTCTATATGTGAGGTAACTATTGGCCGATTCGATGCATGCTGCTCGGGTCTTACATGGGGCTTTCATTCCGGTTAGGGGCTGACGGGGTCAGAGGTCAGGGGTCAGGGGTGCGTGGAAGTGGAAGTGGAAGCAGCAAACCAAGTGAAGTCCAATGATCGCGCCCAAACTGATGCTTCACCCGTATAAACTAACCCCTGAACGTAGCCACGTCCGACCGAACGCCCTCGAACCCTCGAACCCTCAGCGGTTTCCCTCAGTTTAAACTCCCCTTTCATCTCAGCCGGGCACGCCGTCACTTTAAGAGCAAGTCAGGCTCAACAGAAACCATTATGTGGGACAACACATGTTTTTAAGTTGACGAAATACAACATCAGGAGTCTGCAGCCATCTGTGAGTGGCTCTGAGCTAAATGCTAACATTAGCATGCTAACATGCTGATCATTAGCAGGGATAACGTTCGCATGTCTACCATCTTATTTCAGCGTGTTCGCATGCTAAGGTTTGCCGAAGGCACTTTTTTTTTTGCAGGTGTTTGATCGGCCAATGACGGGAAACGTTACGAGATCATCAGATCAAATCTGATGGCAATCGATCCGACAGGCGTTGAGATGTTTCGGTCGGTGCCATGGTGGTGGACCGTCCAGCCAATAGAGCAACATTGCCGTCCCCATCATGGACATTGGACAAAAAAAGAGCGACCCATTTGAAGGTCGTATCACTTCTGGAACAAAACCTAGAACGTCCAGTTTCAACATTTCACGGTAAAACTGCATTCGCTGCCTAGACTGCTATAAATTGGTAAAAACCCAATAAAAATACATCATAACCATGTCGATGGAAGAACACAAGACGTACACAGTTTTGTAGATTTGTAGTCCCGTTGGCACGGTAACCATGGATGTACAGACAACAATCAGCCGGATGACTGAAGAGAACGCATTAGATTAGATCTGGTCATAAAGGAGGATGCAGAGGTCTCATGTGACTCCATTAGAAAGTGTACGATCTCTGTAAACTCTACACGTGGATATCTCACCTAAGCTATCAGCTATCATAACCACATACAGCCTCAAGAAGTCACATGACCTTATGTTGTCCATGTCCCTCATCAGGAGGAGTGGATCAGGTGAGGCTACCACTGTCCGTTACCCGGGGAGTTTCCCGTAGCTCTGCAGCACTGTGGGGTTGTTACGCCAATGTCAAGAGATATAGACATCAAATGTATCCCTCTGGTTACATGGGAGCCCGACTGGTTCGAACACGAGGGAGGAAACTCACCGGGACACCGACTCAAACGAGTGAAACACGAGTGGTTTCTAAAGTTCCCAACGGTGGGTATTAAAAACAAAAAGAAGAGAGAATTGAGACGAGTCTTTGCTTTAAAGAACATGATGGAGAGTACATGTAGGATATATCTTCCACCCAAGGGAAGGAGTTCCTTCCTATGGTTTATGGGTATTGTGTTATAGTGTTACATATAGTGTGGGCCGTTTTCACTGCAGGAACGAAGCAAAACCTTGAGCCTTCGTTGGGTCTCCTGCTCTGGTTTCCTCCTTGAGGACGAGTTCCTGGAAGTAAATCTGTGCACCGCTCAAGAGGAGATGCTAAAGCCGAATCCCCACTGCACGGTACCAGGTAAAACCAGCGGTCTCCACTATTTTAACCAAAAAAAGGCAACTATCCAAGGTTTTAGCCAATGAAGAACAGAAAGAAAGTTGCATGCTTTACAAACTAGGACTTGCCTACATATCCTCCTACAACTTCCCACAGAGGTGAGGAGCAATGAATCGAACAAATGGGGATAATGGCGCTCACTTTCTGACTCTCCTTGAAAGCATTGATGGTTTTGCACTCAATTGTGAAGTGAAACTAGAATTGTTGCCTCCTGGTTTTGTGCCTCCGCCAACCAGTCAAGTTGCAGTTTACATTATCCTATTCAGGGTCGGGGGCGCTGGAGCCAATCCCAGCTGACATTGGGGCGAAGGCAGGGTTCACCTGGACAGGACGCCAGTTTACCTCAGGGTCCTTATAGAGAGACGACCACTCACACCTACGGGCAGTTTAGAGTCTTCAACTAGCCTACGCTGCATGTCTTTGGACTGTGGGAGGAACCGGAGAACCCGGAGAACCTGTAAGGAACCCACGCTGCCACGGGGGGAACGTGCCAACTCCATGCAGAAGGACCGCCCAACCCGAGGTCGGGGATCGAACGGATCTATTTCGAAAGGGGTCATTCTGAATAAGGTCATTTCTGCCAGGTAGAGGGGTTGTGATGACGATGATGATGATGATGATGATGATGATGGACATGATGAAAGCTTGTGGAGGATGGGCTGCCGTCACCACGGCAACTACAACATTTAGAAGCAGTAAGAGAGGCGTGTACCACGATCCGTTGGTTCTGAACGCTGAAGACGATCACAGAATATGCAAAGTGCCACCAAATGTTGGTTTTTTTTTTGTAAAACACACAAGAACTCACACACACACAAAAAAAAACACATCTCGAGATATAAGATGTGAATCAATAAATCCAACATCCGTGAGCAGACGGCACTTCAGAGGCAGTGAAAGAGAGAGAGAGAGAGAATATCAACCCTTTTTTTTTGTGTTTGTTTCAACTGGCCTCTGGAGGGTTTTTAATGGGAAACATCAAGCAAGACGTCTTTCAGAGAAAGAAAGAAGAAAATTCTGAATCTTTTTCGTGTGTAGAAATCAAAAAGTGGAGAATATTACAAATCCCTGTTATGAAACATGATCAAATATACTCAACTGGAGGGGAAATTAGCATTAAAAAGGCTGCTCCATTCACCTCACTTGCAAAGAGAACCAGGCCTCTGTAATAAACTTTACCAGTCGAGAGGTTTCTGTTAGCATAAACTATTGTAAAGTTTTGTGACCGGGTCACATCTCAAAAGGAAAAGTGTTCGTTAAATATGGATATAGTAGTTCAGACACCCACCTATTATTATTATTATTATTATTATTATTATTATTCACAGACAGAAGAAACAAACACAAAAATACTTTTTTAAACACCATTTCCTCGTGTCCTGTACCTGATACTGTATTTAATAATATATATTTTTTAAAGCAGCTCGGGGACTTTGCATGCATCTTCATCAGTATGAAGACAGATGAGGAGGGTGATGGTGCTTTTGGAGGAGGAGTTTTGTTTTTTGTTTTTTTTAGTGGGAAGAGAGCATGAAATCAGGTGAACCAGAATGAGTTCAGTCTCTTAGGAAGGAGGAAGGAAGGAAGGAACCCGAGAGAGGAGCAGACTGAACGGAGTTCACCTTCATCGGCATCGACTCAGCGGCTCGCTCTTCTAGCCCGACATCTGGAACTTCTCCTCTTCCCCTCCAGGGGGCGCTCTACACCCGCTGGTATTCATGCTCAGTCGGGCCATACAGAAGCATTATGTTCTCTTTGGATTCCTACAGCATTGTATCAAGGACGCCTCAAATAAAGGAAATTATTATAATTAAGTATCAGTATTTTTCTTTTTTAATGAAATCTAATATTAGGTTTATTTAACTGACGATAACATTTGGATTTTTTTTTTTTTTTTTTATTTTTTTATTTATTTAAATAAATAAATAAATAAATAAATAAATATATATATTTTATTTTTTTATTTTTTTTTATTTATTTATTTAAATAAATAAATAAAGGAGGCCTCATGTGGAATATGGAAACTTCTGACCATAATCTAACACATTTGTCCTTTTTATTTCTTGGCTCCGTTATCAGAATCATTAATGCCTTTAAAAAAATAATAAAGTAAAAAGAGAGGACCAACCCTATTGTTTTTATTATTCTTCATACTTTAAATCACCAATATAAATAGAACCCCATTTGTCTACAAACCTCTTATTAATAAAAGAAACTGTTTACTCTTTCAACTGATGTTTTTTGTGCATCAGAGACCCTAAACTCCTTTAAATCCAGATTGAAGACTCTTCTGTTTGCTGCCTTTAATTGAACCAGATTCAAGGATATTAATCAATTTCTGCATTTCTCTACTATATTTGACTGTTTTTAATGTTTAAATGAATGTTCTTAATTGTTTTTAAATCTTCTTTTCTTTTGTATTATGTTTTGATGCTTTTATTTGAAGCACTTTGAATTGCCTCGTTGAAATGTGCTCTACAAATAAACTTGCCTCTATAATATTTTTCCAATGGGACCGACCCACCCCCCCCCCCACCACCCCGTCTGTTACCACGGTTACCACGGTTACCACGGTGCAGGCTGAGCGTGAGCCACTGAGTGGATGTCTGCGTTCTCGCTGCCGTTCTCACAGTTTGCTCCTCTCCTCTCGGCTCGTTGCTTTCTGGCTGAGCTGCAAACACCAGAAACATTTCTTGAAAACAAAAATGATTTCAAAATCAAGTCCTCAATCAAATCCTTTTCATCTCCAAAAGTAGCTTTTGGACCTCCCACTGATCTCAACGGCTACACCCAAACTATCTCCACCCGACACCAACCGTTTCTTTAAAAAAGGACCATACCACAGATTTGACCTTTTAACTAAAAACACCGACATTGGTTGAGGTTAATTTCTGTGAAAATCTTTTATTTTGTAACGCGAAACGATTAATCATGAAGTCAAGTGAGAAGCCAAAAGGTGAAATAGTCTCTGGCTCCAGCTTCTCCTGTGGGAGGAGGAGTTCATGAACGTATTTGATTTGGAGCCCTCGAGCTTTAGGAAGGGACACAACTGTCAACGGACATTTTAGAAACCGAGCAATAAGTCCATTAATCGTAAAAATGTAATTAAATAGCTGCTGAAAATGACAGTATTGTAAGAATGCTCCGACTTCTGGGCTTCATTTCACAAATCTTTAACTATTGAATATTAAGCTGCGACATAAAGAGTGAACAACTTGGCGTCGATGGGCCGAAGCGTGCTCAAATCATTGGTATGGTCCTTTTTAAATGTAAAAACACTTTACTTCCAATTGATGGTGCAAATCGAACTTTAACCATTTTGCATCCCCACGTGTAAACGTTTGTTGAAGACATGCAAAATGGCATGATTTTAAGATTTTAACTAAAAGCTGCTAAAATGCTAATCGTCTCCATTTTAGCTTTTGCAGCTCAGCCGAGAAGGTGAACCTTCTTCTTCCCGCCTTTTGTATTCAGAGTGCATTTTCTGGGGCTTACTGGTGCCTCTAGAGGCCGGTGGTGGTATAGCAGCTCGGGGGTGTAGAGCTCCAAGTCGCACCCGCCGGCGGGGAGGCACATCACCTCCACAACCACTTCCTCCTCCTCACCTCCTTCTCCTTCCTTCTGAGAGGAGTGAGGAGGTCAAAGGAGGGAGGGAGCGAGGCAGCATCAGAAGACAAAACAAATAATAATAAAAAAAAAAAAAAAAGGACAGACAAAAATAACAAGAACAAAAAACAAACAAAAAAAAAAAGGCACAGACAACACATAAATAAATACCTACAAGACAATAAATTATAAATGCACGTGACATAGTGGAGGTCCAAAATGAAATCAAGGGTCAGGCTCAGGCACATGGGTTAAGCCTGGCCAGTCACACTGCTGATGATTAAACTCGTCTTAGGAAACAGTAAAGTGGTAAAAAATTTACGTTTTTGTAGATTTCATCGTTATTGTTGAATTCTCAAATTAAAAAGCCGGTATTGAAATAATGTCCGAGTCTCAAATAACCGCCAACAAAGACCCGTCCGATAGCGGCTCACGAGGGAAATTCAGTTAAATGAACCTTTTTCCATCGTCGAGTCTCTTTAGAAATACTTAGTGAATGAAAACTTCTACTTTTGAAGGAAATTACAGAAGAAGCACATTTTCACTTGTCTTTAAAAAAAAATGTTTTTAAAAAAGCGAGGAGGTTTAACCCATGGGCCTGACGTGAGCCCCGATGGTCTGAAATCAAACCAAACACCATCAATACAAACAAAACACAGTTAGACTGCCAACAGAACTACACACAGAACTACACACAGAACTACCTGTGTCCAAGTCCCACATTTACAGGACCACTTAAGTTAGCATTGTGTTAGCTGGATTATTTAAGCTTAATTAAGTTTAGTTCAGTATTGTTTGCAAGTTTTGTTCTATGAACCAAGTGATTACAGTCAAACTGGCATAATTACAGTCTACTTTTTTTAAGATCCAAAATGCAAGCTGCACCCAAAAAGGTTCTAGCGACGCGACGGTTTCTTGTTAGCTAAACCAAGCTAGGTCGGGTTAGCCGGCTAGCTAGCCCAGTCGCCAGGAAAAAAATTTTCAACGTTGCACGTTTCTGCAAAACCGCGGATTCGTTGGCGTTTTGCATTCAGAAAGCTACTGAAAGTTACATAAGAACGAGTTTAACAAAGCCAGAGAGTCCACTGAGGGAAGGTCAAACAAACACAGGACCTTCACCCAGGAGACCGCTGTACGTGTCCCGGTTTGAAATATAAAAAAGGCAAGAAAGCACGCTGTGGGCTATTGTTATGTATTTATGCTAGTTCCGTTCTTACAGGTGTTGCGCAACAGTTGTTCTTGTGTTATTATTCTAACACAAACCATTTTGTGTTGTCTCACTTTAACCATGTAATTTTATTAAAAATCATACAATGGAAAAAATATTCCAGGCGACTGGTTTAAAAAAAAAAAAAAAAGAAGGCCAGATGTGGAAGCACATCAATATAAAGTAGATCCGGTCAAATATTATCATCTGCAACTCTGGAATCAGGTACCTCAAACATCTATGTTTATTAATGGAGGGAAAATTGGGTTTAAATCCAAAGTATGTAGCTAAAACTCATATTTATGTAGTAAAAAAACATCATAATCATTTTTTTTTCTGGTGTGCAACAGGAGTGAAAGAGTACAACACTATTCTGAGCTGATCCATGCTGTCCAAGTCAAAAATCGTTTTTTAAATTATATTTAATTTACAAAAA
>JACSYO010000007.1:35000-52500 GCA_016806645.1 Ophiodon elongatus | reverse complement strand
ACACAACGTTGAAAGCTGTACATACGTACCACAAACGGTCCTACTGGGACATTCCTTCTAAAGGAACGCTTGTCGACGACCGTTTCCCTCCGTGGATAGTAAAAACGGAAAGTAGCCTCCTGTTCGTTTCGTTTTCAGCCGTTTGTCCCACCGACTGACCGATCTGTTCGGTCAGCTAATCACCTGACGACTGAGAGCCGCATCCGGTCTCGTGCTTTCAAAATAAAACCCTGCATTAGCTCGTTTTCCGAGCACGAGCGTAAGATAAATTATTCACTATTTGTACAAGTATAGACGGCTGCTCTAGTCATTGTACAGACAAAGGCAATCAATAATAATTGAGCATTTGAATAAACAAAATAATAAATAAAAAATACATGCAGATATTAGTAAAGTTAATGGTCCAAAAAAAACAACACAATATACAAACACGCTTAGGACATAATCATCCTATTCCAGTCCCTAATTTCTGCAGCTATTTTTGTAGGTATTCGTTATTTAACTGCTAGACTTGTGAGGACGAAATTATTGACCTTGGAAACAAGAAAAGAAAGAAGAAAAAAATCAAGAACAAATGTAATGATAATTATTATCATTATCGTAACCATAATTGCCATGATTAATAATCAATCATAATCTACTTAATCAATGAATTAATGTTAACTCTCCAAAGCTTTGGTTTTATTTTGAAAGTTTACATAGTCTTGCGCGATACGTTTTCTGGTTTCAAAATAAAAGCCCAATCGAGTAGGTTTTGAAAGTCGATTTGAATGATATACTTATTTATTTGGTGTGTTTCTTTGTTTTTTTGTTGCCTTACATGTCAAATCATCCTACATGTCACCTTGTCATTTTTGTTGTTTGCCAAAATAGACGTTTTTCTCTCATCTCCTTTTTTTCTTCTTCTTCTTTTTTAAATGAGACCGACCGGAAGTCTTATTGTTGTTGTCCCCCGCTGCCGCCATGCCGCGCTTGACTCTCGTTTTTCTAACCTCGAGTCTGCACGTGTTCAGCGACACGCCACGGACTTTGGCTCATTCGACCACCGTTCCGGGGTCTTTTTGGGACCCCTCCGTCTGTTTTTCCACGCGCGGCGCGTGTGGTCTCCGGTGCTGAGCGCGTGTCACGATGACCGGAAGCGGGGAACCCTCTTTATTGTTGCTGGCTAACGGAGGAGCTAGCGTTAGCTGAGTCGGGAGCAAAACGTGTTCAGACGTGTTCCCAGACACACGGAGAAAAGGAACGACGACACGCACGTCGTTTGAAACCCGGAAGGTCGTTTTACTTCCCGAATAACGAATACGATGGATTACCAGTTCCCACAGCAGCTGTTCCCCTCGTTCTACAACTGCGGACCGCCGGACCTGGTCCTGAAACACTGCGCCGGGAACTGGGGCTGCTACGACCGCGTCATACCTCAGGTGGGTGCGCTGTCAGCGCCTGAGTCTGCAGAAGCCAGGCGACGACATGTGCATGTGTAAACTGTCTGTTTATACATGTATAAACTCTATTTATACATGTGTAAACTGTGTATTTATACATGTATAAACTCTCTTATTTATACATGTATAAACTCTATTTATACATGTATAAACTCTCTATTTATACCTGTATAAACTCTATTTATACATGTATAAACTCTATTTATACCTGTATAAACTCTGTATTTATACATGTATAAACTGTATTTATACATGTATAAACTCTATTTATACATGTGTAAACTGTGTATTTATACATGTATAAACTCTCTATTTATACATGTATAAACTCTATTTATACATGTATAAACTCTCTATTTATACCTGTATAAACTCTATTTATACATGTATAAACTCTATTTATACCTGTATAAACTCTGTATTTATACATGTATAAACTGTATTTATACATGTATAAACTCTATTTATACATGTGTAAACTGTGTATTTATACATGTATAAACTCTTTATTTATACATGTATAAACTCTATTTATACATGTATAAACTTCTATTTATACATGTATAAACTTTATTTATACATGTATAAACTATATTTATACATGTATAAACTCTATTTATACATGTATAAACTTCTATTTATACATGTATAAACTCTATTTATACATGTATAAACTCTGTATTTATACATGTATAAACTGTATTTATACATGTATAAACTCTATTTATACATGTGTAAACTGTGTATTTATACATGTGTAAACTGTATTTATACATGTATAAACTGTATATTTATACATGTATAAACTGTATTTATACATGTGTAAACTGTATTTATACATGTGTAAACTATATTTATACATGTATAAACTCTATATTTATACATGTATAAACTATATTTATACATGTGTAAACTATATTTATACATGTGTAAACTGTATTTATACATGTGTAAACTATATTTATACATGTGTAAACTTATATTTATACATGTGTAAACTATATTTATACATGTGTAAACTATATTTATACATGTATAAACTATATTTATACATGTATAAACTGTATATTTATACATGTGTAAACTATATTTATACATGTGTAAACTGCCTATCCATACATGTGTAAATTGCACTGATTTGGGATCAGTTCCTCGCTGTAGAAAAGCAAACGTAATATGTAAATAATAATATAATAATGTTAAAAACATAAATATTAACAGATATTATTATTTTTTTTAAATTAAAAGTATTTTTCTTCAGCTATCCCCACGTTCTTTACCAAGATGTTCTAATAGTTTTGCATCAAGTGAGGAATAATAATATTATGTCAGGACACCACTTGCAGCAACAGTATAAAATATTATAATTAAATAAATCATGTAACTGGAAACGCCTGTCTAGTTATTATTTTTGAAAGACAGTTTTAATATAATTAGATATAATTATAGTTGTCCAGTCAGTTCTATGATCTGTAAACATGAGTCATTTGAGGAGCAACGGGAAGGTTTGAAGCTGATGAACAGGAAATGTTGCTTATTATTATTATTATTATTATAATTATAATTATAATTATATAAAGTTACATCTTAGCTTATGAACACAGACATGATCTCCTGTTTCAGGGCGGCTCGGGTCCTCTCTCCAGCTGGACGTTTGCATCCAGACATCAGGCCCGAGGGGAGACGTGGCGGCACACGGAGCCGGTACCAGTTCCCCTCATGTCTCCTAAAAACTGTGAGTTTCTTTTTTTTTTTTTTTACCTCACTTGGGGGAAGAGAGGAGGGGGGGGGGGGGGGAAGCAGGCCCCTGTTCAGATCTGAAGAGTGTAGTTAATATCTGATGTGTGGTGAACTCACTCATTTTAAGTAAAGATGGATTAACTTGAGCACAGCACAACATTCTGCTGCAATTTTCTATATTCATGAAGTAATCTGTGTGTGTTTCCAGGTTTTCTTTGGCCTTTGAAGCCCCCTGATCCGCTGGACTTCACAGAACATGTGAGCACAACAGTTCCACACATAACAACCCCATGTTTGATCCGTGAGAGATGTGCACTCTTTAAGTGCCTTAAACCTGCGTTCTCTCTCCTGACCACCAGGGGGCGACTCCTCTGGTTGTATAGAAGTCAAAGCTTCATGTGTTAAAGCTGCATTCTCTCTCCTGACCACCAGGGGGAGACTCCTCTGGTTGTATAGAAGTCAAAGCTTCATGCGTTAAAGCTGCATTCTCTCTCCTGACCACCAGGGGGCGACTCCTCTGGTTGTATAGAAGTCAAAGCTTCATGTGTTAAAGCTGCATTCTCTCTCCTGACCACCAGGGGGCGACTCCTCTGGCTGTATAGAAGTCTATAGAAAATGACTCTACTTCTCTCTTGATTTATTCCCTCAGTAAACATTGTAAACATGAGTTTATGTCTCAATCTCTAGTTTCAAGTCTTCTTCAATACAGCATGATGTTCATTTAGTAAATTATGGTCCATTTAGAGTCAAACAGACCATAAAGCAGGGGATGCTTTAGGGGCGGGGCTACAGGGTGATTGACAGGTTGCTATCAGAGCTGTATACCAATGCGTTTGGAACAGACATTTCTTTAAATTAAAATCGTATTCATCACGCACGATGTAGCCAAAAACCTAATGCCTTTAATGAAGAGTCTGTTTTGAGGTTTATGAACCCGATCTGTATTCAGATGCAGAACTTCTTCTTGGACCACTGCAGGGACGCCTTCGGGTGCATGGCTGAAATTCTGGGCGAAGACTTCGAAGAAGCACAGAAGAAGGTGAGACTTTTTTTTTTTATGACCGCTTTATTCTTTTCATATATTCATGTACATGCCTGTTTAAAGACTGGTCGTTGGTAGATTATTAACATGCGTTATTTGAGTGATGTTTTTCTTCTTCTCTGCAGAGAACCGGCAGAGAGCCGGTGTACGACGTGAGGAGCGCCCTCGACATGAAGAAGTTTAAAATGTGAGCGGACGCGACCGACTCAGCGAACGTCTCCCGGTCGGCGTTTGTTTTATTTATATTTTTTATTCTCGCCATTTTTTTTTTTCCTTGTCCAGGTGCCCGCTGTCGCACTCGTCCAAAGCCCTGGACGCGTACAGCGCCCTGCTGTGGGACGTGGTGCCGGCCGTGCCCACCGAGCTGCTGGGCTCCCTGCTGCACGAGGAGCTGACGGAGCGGAGGGACCGCGCGCTGTTCTCCGAGGCGGCCACCGGGGGCGCTCTGGCCTTCGTGCCCTTCGGAGGCGACCCCGAGCGCGGCTGCCTCCTCTACCCGGGGAACCAGGGCCTGGACTGCCTCAGTATCCTGCAGAGCACATCTGATGCTTTTTATTAGGAACACACACAAAAAAATAGAATCTCCTTTTTTTCTTTTTATTACATTCATTATATTAAAAATATATATATTAAAAAAATATATTTTTATATATATATATATATATATATATATATATATATATATATATGTATATGTATATGTGTGTGTGTGTGTATATATATATATATATATATATATATATATATATTAGAAAAATATATTTTATATATATATATATATTTTATATATATATATATATATATATATTAGAAAAATATATATATATTAAAAATATATATATATTAAAAATATATATTAAAAATATATTTCTTTATATATAAAACAAAATATATATATATATATATATATATATATATATTAAAAAATATATATTATATTATATTTTTTATATATATATATTATTTATATATATATATTATATACATATATATATATTATATTGTACATATATTTTATAGATATATATATTTTATTTATATATATATATATATATATATATTTTATATATATATATATATATATTAAAAAAAGGAAATACATTTTTTTTATATACGGTATCTATAGATTTATACAGAGATGTATATATCGCTTCATGTCGACTCATCACAAGAGGGAGAGAGAGAGACGTTCTTCCTTCCGCTGTCTTTTTGGTTCTTAACGCAGCGCCTCAGACTTCCACAGGGTGGCGCTGCAGAGCTCTTCCTGCGTGGACACCGGGAGCAGCGACCCGTTCCGCTTCCAGCTGAAAGCCCCCGTCAGGCAGATCAGCTGCGCCTCGCTCTTCGACGACTGTACGTACGAACGCCACATGCAGAGGAGGAGGAGGAGGAGGAGGAGGAGGAGGAGCGGCGTCGTGCGCGGGTGGCCGAGCGGACACCTGACCCGTGTGTTCCGTGTCCCGCAGGTTGCGTGGCGGTGCGGTCCGATCGGCTGTGCGGCGTCTGGAAGGTCGGGGAGCAGAACGAGCCTCGTCTGCTGCAGGTGGTCGACACCGGAGAGGTGGCGACCTGCGTCAGCTCCAGGTGAGCCTCCGGGGGTTCGGACACACGGGACGGAGGGGGAGGGGCGGGGGAGAAGCGGTGTTAACGCCACGTCCTGTCAGTCCTCATGTGCTAGGTGAAGTCCTGGTGGCGAGTGAGAGCGGGGCCGCGAACCTGTGGAGCGTCGGTAGAGGGTGAGGGAGGAGTTCACCGATCCTTCATACAGACACGGGCGCCATCTGTCTCCATTATTAATATGAACCTCCCCCTCCCCCTCCCCCTCCGCCCCCCCTCCCCCAGGATGCAGAAGGTCCGGGAAGAAGACTCGAACCTGTACTTCAACGCCAAGTCGTCGTGGAGATGGTGCGAGTTCTCCGCCCACCCGAGGGTGGTGACGTACGCAGACAGGACGGGGGTGGAGCTGACGGATATCCGGGTGAGAGGAGAGGCAGCGACGATGTTCATCAGTCTGGACATGGGAGTCAGTTAAACAGAGTTATTTATATATATATATATATATATATATATAGCTATATATATATATATATATATATATATATATATATATATATATATATATATATATATATATATATATACTATATATATATATATATATATATATATATATATATATATATATATATATATATATATATATATAGCTATATATATATATATATATAGCTATATATATATATAGATATATGTATATATATATATATATACATCTAAATATCTCAATTTATATATCTCTCTATATATATCTTTATCTGTCTATATCTCTATATCTATCTATCTTTATCTATATATATCTCTATCTCTATCTATATCTCTCTCTATCAGTAAGGTAATATCTTTGTACTCGTGGCACGAGGCCTGCAGGTGGCGCTCCAGCTCCACGTGCTGGTTGTTGCATCGTTCTCTGAACACAACTCAATGATAGACGCCCGTAGAGCGCAGGGGGAACCGGCACATAGACGTAAACCAGCCTCCACAGGAACTGTAAATATCTCATATCCCCCAGGAGAGTCCGGTCTCGGGTCACACCCTGTTCCGTATCAGCAGCACCCCGGAGTGTCGCAGCGGGGAGAGGCTCATCCTGTGCAGATACCTGGGAGACGTCCACGCCTTCCAGCACCTCGTCACCACTCAGGTACCTCCCCAACCTTCAGGACGTGGAATAGCGCCAATTACTGGAAGGGTGCAGTACCGGCTCACTGCCACTAGAGGGCAGGGGTTGAGAGAGAGAGAGAGAGAGAGAGAGAGAGAGAGAGAGAGAGAGAGAGAGAGAGAGAGAGAGAGAGAGAGAGAGAGAGAGAGAGAGAGAGAGAGACTGCTTGGTTACTATAGTTACTGGTTTGAGATGCACAACATTAATGAAGCAGCACCTATATACTGTATATGTAAAGATACAGAGGAGTAATGTCTCTCTCTCTCTCTCTCTCTCTCTCTCTCTCAGTACTCGGCCTTCATCATGGACGAGCGGTTCCCCTGCATGCCCATGCTCAAGTGGGACCACATGATGCGGTCCCCGCCCATGTTTTGTCACGCCGTCTCTGGCTCCTCCCCCCCAGGGGGCGGGGCCAGGACCACCAAGGTGCTGCTGGGCTCCCAAAACTCTCAGGAAATCACACTGCTGCAGTACTCGGGTCAGTCGGCGCCACAAGTTGAGCTTTAAATGTGCTGCGAGTCTCGGTGTGCCGGTCCCTTTGTAACCTGTGTGTGTGTGTGTGTGTGTGTGTGTGTGTGTGTGTGTGTGTGTGTTCAGGAGGCAGAGCGGAGGCCTCTTCCAGTCGAGGTCCTCCTCAGGCGCTGCTCAGACCCAGAGACAGCCTGAAACACCTCCCCGTCCAGATCCCTCACCGCCTGGACCTCGCCACCAACAGGTTGTCTTCGCCTGCTGCAGGTACGCATAGACGACACGGTGTGTGTGTGTGTGCGCGTGTGTGTGCATGCATGCATGTGTGTGTGTGTGTGTGTGTGTGTGTGTGTGTGTGTGTGTGTGTGTGTGTGTGTTGTCTGTCCTGCAGCCTTGTAACTGCGTGTGTGTGCATGTGTTTTGTCTGTCCTGCGTCCTGCAGCTGTGTGTGTGTGTGTTGTCTGTCCTGCAGCTGTGTGTGTGTGTTGTCTGTCCTGCAGCTGTGTGTGTGTGTGTGTGTGTTGTCTGTCCTGCAGCTGTGTGTGTGTGTTGTCTGTCCTGCAGCTGTGTGTGTGTGTGTGTGTGTGTTGTCTGTCCTGCGTCCTGCAGGCGTGCGTGCGTGCATGCAGCTTGTGTGTGTGTTGGTGGTGTGTTGTTGTTGGTGTGTGTGTGTGTGTTGTCTGTCCTGCAGGTGTGTGTGTGTGTGTGTTGTCTGTCCTGCAGGTGTGTGTGTGTGTGTGTGTGTGTTGCCTGTCCTGCAGCCTTGTAACTGTGTGTGTGTGTGTGTGTGTGTGTGTGTGTGTGTGTGTGTAATATAGAGGAACGTCTTAAGTATCAAGCAGGACTTGTTATTATTATTAAAGATAATATAATAATACTCTGATTGTTTCGTTAAAGGAAATACAACACGTCTACTTCCTGTTTACATCCGGTTCAATTAAGACTTGGTTGTTAAAGAATTGAGACTTATGTCCTGAGTGGAGCCCCCTGGTGGACAAACCTGTTTCAAGATACCACAGATTTATTTTGTACGGTGGACATAAGACATAACTCGTATGTATCGTATATATTTCCTCTTCTCGTTGGGTCACCAGGTCTGACTTGTATCCAGAAGAGAGGAGGAGGAGGAGAGGAGTGCATCTGTGTCCTCCAGCTGACGGAGGCGGGGGACATCTTCTACCAGAGCCTGGAGGCGGAGCTTCAGGACGCCTCCAGGCCTCCGACAGCAGAGGAGGAACCGGGGGGGTCACCGGGGAGGTCACACACTCCGCCGGTCACGAGCGACGAGGACGTGATCGGACCGACCCAGACCGCGTTCGTGCCCGAAACTCCGGAGAAGGAGCAGCGAGCGCCGGACGTGTACTCCGACTCCGACTCCTCCTCCTCCGAGGGGGCGGAGCCTCGGAGGAGAGGCCGCTACCTGAAGCAGCTCGGGCTGCAGGTCATCGTCAACGACGAGCCGGAGCCGGACGGAGCGAGCAGAGCGAGCGGAGCGGACGTGCGCGTGAAAGGCGACGAGGGGGTCGGAGGCTCCGCCCCCGCTGAGCGGCCGGCGCCGGTGAAGCTCAGCGACGGCGTTCTCGCCGCGTGGAAGCGCTGGCTGCAGAAGTCGGTGCACAAGAGCTGCGGGACGACGCCCCGCCCCCTTTGCCCGCAGCACCTCACGGTCAGAACCGA
This sequence comes from Ophiodon elongatus, assembly GCA_016806645.1. NCBI lineage: Eukaryota > Metazoa > Chordata > Actinopteri > Perciformes > Hexagrammidae > Ophiodon > Ophiodon elongatus. The sequence continues at coordinate 43,415 of JACSYO010000007.1, read as the reverse complement.
AGACCTCCTCCCGGCGGGCCGCGGGGCGAGGGACCCGACGGAGGAGCAGGAGGAGGAGCAGCGAGCGAGCAGCCTGAGGCGCGACCTGAGGGCGTGCATGTCCACGCGCTCTCTGCTGGTGCACGGCGCCGTCTCCGGGTCGCTGCGGGCCGCCGACCCGGAGCCGGTGCCGGACCCGGTGGACACGGAGGCCTGGGAGGACGAGGTCAGCCGGCGCTTGACCCTGGCGTGGCAGGGCGAGGCGGCGTGGCGGGCGTGGTGGGACGACCGGCTGGGCCTGAACCGGGAGGAGAAGGTGAAGGCCCTCAGGGGGAAGAGGAGGCGGGAGAAGGAGGCGAAGAGGGCCAGGGGCCAACGGCTGGAGCTGTCGGGGAGCTTCACCTCCTCCGTCAGCTACCAGTCGAGGCTGAGCGACTTCTCCGACCACACCGGCTGGTCCGACGGCAACCTGTCGCAGCCGGAGGGCCTCGGGGGGAGCGGGACGCCGAGGGCCTCGCCGAGGGCCTCGCCGAGGGCCTCGCCGCCCACCACGCCAGCCCCCATGCACACCCGCATCCCGGTTGCCACGCCGACCGCCACTCGCACCCCAGTAGCCACGCCGACCGCCACTCGCACCCCAGTAGCCACGCCGAATACCACTCGTACCTCTGTCGCCACGCCGACCACCACTCGTACCTCTGTCGCCACGCCGACCACCACTCGGACCTCAGTCGCCGCGCCTCGCGATGCCCGCGGGCTCGAGCGAGGCGACCAGCAGGCCCCCGGCACCGCCCTCGCCCCGTCCCAGACCCCGAGGCGTGAATCCGCCCCGGCCAATCGGAGGAGGCCGAAGCGTCCCGAGGATTACCTCACGGCTCTGTTCGCCCCACAGGTGAGAGGAAGGTGTTCGGCTCCACAGGTTGTTGTGATTTACATATATTGATTTAACTCCTCCCCCCTCCCTCGTTCTGATTCTAGGACGAGCCCTCGCAGACGGACGGTTATTTCCTGGAGGAGGAGAGCACCGTGCTCCACCCTGCTCCAGCTCCACCCGGGGCCCCGTCCTCCTCCCAGAGGAGCCTCCGGATGGACCTCTCCCTCCGGGCGAGCCTCTCCCAGAGCTCACAGGGTCGCCCGGGGGCGTCGCAGCTCAAGAAGAAGAAGTCTCGGATGGGATTTTGATCGCCACACGGAGAATTAGGCGGGGGGTGGGGGGGCTTCATCGTTTGGAGTACACGTCGTGTTCTTAATAACTCAGGAAAACCAAAAGCAGCAGCTGACTCGGGGTCAGTGGATGTACGACGGAGTTAATCCGAGGGATTGTACGTCCAGAGAAACAACAATAAACTGACCGGAGTGATGCCCGAGGAAGAAGAAGACTGCAGACCAGTTTGGTAGGACTGAATGAAACTTATTTCCTGTGTGTGTGTGTGTGTGTGTGTGTGTGTGTGTGTGTGTGTGTGTGTGTGTGTGTGTGTGTGTGTGTGTGTGTGTGTGTGTGTGTAACAAAAGGAAGCTGTTCTTATTTGGTGGGAATGAAGGGAATCATTGCTTCTGGTGTGAAAACAGACGACATACAAATAAGACCTTTGTTATTTGTGTGTGTGTGTTTTGAGTGTGTGAAAATGTTATTTTTTTTCATGCGGTCTGGGTTTCTGCTTTTCACAGAACTCACCCGGTTGTATTTTTACTTCAATAAATGAGGAGACCTCACTTCGCTGTGATAAGTAATTTTTTTACTTTCATTTTAGAAGTCTCAGTTTGCTAAAAAACTAAATAGCATCGGGGCCACTGTGGAGCCGTTAAACTAAGTTTAACTTAGTTAGTTTTATATATTTATTTATTTTTTATGTGTATATATTTAAAAAATATTTTAAAAAAAATATATATTTTTTTTATATATTTAAAAAATATAAAACAATATATATTTATTTTTTATATATTTAAACAAATATTAAAAAATATATATATATATTTATTATATATATATATTTTGATATAAATATATTTTTTTATATGTATAACAAAATATATATTTTATATATAAAAATATATATATATATATATATATATTTAATATATAAAAAAATAAATATATATTTTTTTATATATATATTTTGATATATATATAAAAAATAAATATATATATTTTGATATATACATACATATATTTTGATATACTTTTTAAATATATACATATGAAAGAAATTATATATATATTTTATTACTTTAATTTAGAGAAGTTTTATTTTTTTTCCCTAACGAGAAAAAAATCTGTTAAGTGTGGATGGACCCGCCCTGTGACTGCTGAATAAATAAGTAATGTTCTTTCAGTTTGTGCAAAGAAAAAAAAAAATGGATCCAAGCAGCTTGTTTTCATGATGGAATAAAAAAAGACAGACAACAGATTAAAAAATAAGATTTTTTATAAGATTCTAGACTTTTTTTTTTCAGTACAGGTGACAAAAAGGGAATAAATAACATAATATCTACAAAGAACTATTAACATTTTTTTTTTTTTGTACATCATTTACAGTTTTACATGTTTTTGTATTAACATTTTTTAGACTTTTTGTCTTTTTTTTTTATTATTTATTTTTTCACAGCCGTCAGTCAGCATTCCTCAGTTCCAAAACACCCAACGTTTTTCAAGCTAAATCCTAAAAAGCATCTACTTTTATACGTGCACACATCCACAAACGCACACTCCTTAACAGCTGGGGGGGAGGAGGGGGTGTCTCTCCCCCCTGAGCAAGGCACGTCACCCCGACTCAACGCCAGCTCCGAAAACACTTTGACACATTTGAGTTCCCCTCGTCCACACACACACACACACACAAACACACACACACACACACATAAATAAAACTGTGCAAATGGAACTCGACTCCAGAAGATAAGAGCAGTCGTCACTAACAGTTTTTTACTTTTACTTTTCAACCCTGTTATCCAGAAAATGTAGCGAGTTCAGGACGTGAACGTTTCCGTCTCGCTCCCCGACCGCTCTCAGCTTCTGCTCACCAATAAGACTCCTCCTCCTCCTCCTCCTCCTCCTCCTCCTCCTCCTCCTCCTCCTCCTCCTCCTCCTCCTCCTCCTCAAAAAGCATTTCTTCCATCTAAATAAATACAAACGTTTTGGCAAATTATCTCGTTGACAACGTGAACCGTTTTCTGGTCTGCCTGAGGCCCGACGCCGACCGCAGCGTCCTTTTTTAAAATCTAGCATCCTGGAATGTGACATCATCAACATGCACCGACACGTCTACCGACTAAAGAAAAACAAACGGATCTACCAGGAAGAGATCGGACCGCTCAGCTGCCGGTTGTTGTGCGATCCCTCCCCTCCCCCCAGCACCAGAGCTTATTAAACAATAAATTAAAGAAGTTAGAGGGAGGGGGCTCGGGGGGGGGGGGGTTAGATGTGGAGGTGTTGGCGGTGCTTCTGGCGGCGGAGGTGCAGAGGGAAGAACGGCCCTTCGGCGTCGCTGCCCAGAGAGCTGCTGAGGGACTCCTCGCCCGAACTCATCACGTCCTCACACGAGTCCTCGCTGTAGAGACACACACACAGGGGGGGGTCACATGACGAGGTCAACACACACACACACACGGACTTCATGGATGCTTGACTTGACTCGCGGTGTTAATATGAATATTGAATAGTGCCGAAAATATCAACAAATGGACTATTTTTGATTATCGAATCGTTTTGAGTGAGTTAAAGTCAATTTAATAAATAAAATAGAAAAAAAAAAGTGTAAATCAGTTGAAGGACTAAACAAGATGGAGCTCACTATGAAAGGAAATACAGATCGACTAGTCGTTGAAGAAGAAGGAGGAGGAGGAAATGTAGCAATGTACTGACGCAGTCTGCTGCAATCTGTCTTCAGCTGATCTCACGTCCCGACTCGCCGACTTAAAGTCTGACTCAGCGGTCCGTCTGAAAGTTCAGATGTGGAATTCAACATTTCTAAAAAGGAGTCAGCTGGAGAAAGGCTCCCAGTTTCGGTTCCTCCTGTTTTGTTTGTTTTTCTACACACACACACGCACGCTCGAAAAGTTCCATGTTACATAAAGGCGAGGCCCTGTGGTGACGTCATGGAAACGTCTGTGTCAGTGTGACATGACCAGAGACACGCACACACCGTCATGCAGGGCTCGGAGATATGAGAGGCCCTGGCAAGCTGAGACGGTCGGAGGGGCCGGGCTGTGTGTGTGTGTGTGTGTGTGTCCAGAGGACTGTTACAACACACACACACACAAAAAAACCCCAAACAAACCACACCCCACCCACCCACCAACAACTGTGTGTGTGTGTGTGTGTGTGTGTGTGTGTGTGTGTGTGTGTGTGTGTGTGTGTGTGTGTGTGTGTGTGTGTGTGTGTGTGTGTGTGTGTGTGTGACGCACAAGGTGTGTGTGTGTGTGTCTGACACACAAGGTGTGTCAGGTTGCTTTTAAATTGGAATGTCTGTTATTGTCTTCAGGAGTGTTTGGTATTTAACATCATATATCAGGCTGACATCGGAGTCAATGGAATTCAATCAATTAGCATTGTCTCAGGTGTGTTTGAGGCTCTGACGGTGTTAGCATTGTCTCAGGTGTGTTTGAGGCTCTGACGGTGTTAGCATTGTCTCAGGTGTGTTTGAGGCTATGACGGTGTTAGCATTGTCTCAGGTGTGTTTGAGGCTATGACGGTGTTAGCATTGTCTCAGGTGTGTTTGAGGCTCTGACCTCTCGCTCTCGTCCCAGCAGCCCTCTGGGATGGTGGGCAGCTCGGGGACGGTTCGGTAGCTGTGCAGGTTCTGGGCAGTCCGCCGCGACACGATCCACTGCAGCTTCCTGTGATTGGGTCTGCTGCATTCAGGGGAGGCGTAGTCCGACAGACACGGGGCCACACGCTCACTCCACAGCAGCAGCTCGCCGTCCGTAATCTGAAACCAAGCCACGCAGTTCAGTTTGGGTGCTTGGCCCTCTGCCCTGTTCACCGGCATCGGTGCGTTTAAAGTAATCTAATTACATAACGGTGTTTTCCCGTGAACGGTAACCTGCTTTCTTTTTTTTTACGGTTAAGAGAAACCAGGTTGAAACCTGATCCGCTGGTGCATGCAACACATGAACTTTAAAGTGTTTGCAAGAGGGAGGGCTGTAAAATAACATAACATTAGGTAACAGTTTTTTTTTTTTTTTTTAAATATGCCCCAATATGAGCATATAAACTGAAGATTTTACATTTTCCTTCAGGTAATCGGGTAACGGAGCGGTGGAAACGCCTAAAAATATCCCCATCAAACATTTGGCAGAAATCCCAGCGTGTCTGCGAGCCTTCAAAAGCCTCGTTGCCTTTAACGTGTTGAGTCGAGCCGCCACAACACAAGACACCAGGTTACATAACCGCGTCGATAAAAAACTAAAATATATGCTTCGGAGCGGCGCCAAGAATAAATAGACACCCCCCCGCTCCCGCTCCCAGTATGAACGCTCACAATTCTGCGCTGCGTTCATGGAATCTTAAGTCATAAGCCTGCAGGCTGCTCTGCTGGTAAATAAAGTTGTTTGTCATGTTAATGTTAGCGGAGTGACGGTAAGCTTTCCGGTTTTTTAACTGGAGCCAAAAACCAGTTGATAGCAGTGAATTCTACTTTAATAAAACTCCGTAGAGTCGTGTGAAATAAAAGCTTTAGGGTCTCGTTTCCTCTCCGATTGATTCGCTCCGGGCTGCTGTTGTGGAAAAGATTTCTCTATTTGTTTTTTAGAGGAGGTGGGGAGGTGGGGGGGTGGGGGTCCCCATTACTTTTGGTTTCCACAGGCGTTGCTTTCCCTCCCTGCAGCTGTTGTGTGATAGTCATGTTTACCTTTAGGTGTCTTTGGATGTGATAGGCTATCTCCAACATGTCCTCAGACTGGACGGCCTCCATCTCCTGCCTCAGGAGAGATAGGGCTAGGACGGACGGCTGGACGGACAAACAAAAGGGAAAGGAAGTGTTGGTGACGACGTTTTTAAAGGACTCGTTTCTTAGCGAGGCTGCTGAGCTACTGTAATCCTGTGTGACCTCTGGATTCCTACCTTTGCTTTAGAGAAGGAGATCCGGCACAGACAGGCTTTGAGTTGAGCTTCCAGCTTCTCCAGGCTCAGAGTCTCCTTCCTGTTACACACACACACACACACACACACACACACACACACACACACACACACACACACACACACACACACACACACAGAGAGACAGGTTTAGGGTGTGTTTTCAGGTCAGCTGTGTTTTCAAGACAAACAGAATTAACTTTCATGAACTCTGAACCATCACATGAAACTAAAAACATCATAAAAACCACGTGTCTGCGAGCCTTTAAAACCATCAAGATCACACAAGTGTCAGCAGATCTTATCAGTGCACTTGGGGTCAGACAATGATAGTTCAACTGCTGCCCGACATCAGCTGGAATCACCGTTACAAACAAGCAGTGGGGTGGAGAAGCTCGGCCAATCAAATCATAGGAAATTCAGATCTGAACTATATGCCCCAAACGAGGACTGCAAACATGTCATGTTCTAAATGTTCAAAAATATATTTATTTATTTATTTATTTATTTAGTTATTTATATATATATATATATATATATATTTATATTTATATTTATATATATAAAAAAAAAAATATATTTATTTATTTATTTATTTATTTAGTTATTTATATATATATATATATATATATATTTATATTTATATTTATTTATATATTTTTTTTTTTTTTTATTTAATAGTAGAAATGAAACCAAATCTAAAAAGTGTCGGTCTCACCTGTCTGTGGAGTGTGAAAGTGCGATCTGGTGGTACAAGTGCAGAAAGGTTAAGGCGGTGACGGCTTTGGACTTGAAGCCGAGCTTCTCGCCGACGATCTTCTCCATGCGGCAGAGGTCTGACGCGGTGAAGCGGCACTGTCCGATGCGGATGAGCTCGTCGGCGGGCGCCAGGTCGCACTCCTCCTCCGTCACCTTGGCCGCCATGTGGAGGCAGCTGACGCTGACGCAGGACAGGTGCTTCGGCTGGACCTGAGGTGGACGTGCACGTGGGTAAGAGACGGTTTGAGTAAAGATCTCCACCAGGGAGCCGGACCTGGTTTCGTCAACCATCCACTTATTTACTCGTTAAGATCAGCAACAGAATAATTGACCTCGCTGCATTTGATTTTTATTGTTCCGTATCAGCAAGGAACTGATTAAGAAAGTAGGAGGTAATTGTTTTATCCACATAATAGATGCTTGCTTTATTACTGGAACCGTTTTAGTGCACATTTGCAAATGAGCTTGTCATACCTTTATCATGGCCAGGAATCTGTCCAGCAGGTTGACGGCCAGGACAAAGGTCTGCGTGCTGTAGCCGAAGAAGCTGGTCAGACTCCACAAGTCCTCCACTTTGGCGTTTCGGCCCTTGGCCGAGATCCGACTGTCGTCCTGGAGAACAAAAGAGGCGTTGTTGATTCACCACTCTGGAGCTTACTTACATTTTAGCTGAGGATGTGTCATACTGTAAAAAGCCGATCTGGCTTGTTGGGTTTCATAAGCTGAACAATAGATGAACGAGGAATTCCCATTTACCGACTACTGTGGATTAATGACCACGAAAATGTGCTCCCTCACCTCTGTTGTGGATTCGATGAGCCTCAGCCCCGTCTCTTTGGGGCGATAATAAGCCTCCTGCTCATAATTCACCCGCAGCTCCTTCATCAGCTTGTAGGCGTCCATGTCTGGGGGCTGGCACCGGAGGAAGGGATCCCTTGTTTTTGTTTTTAACCACAGTATCTTCACTGCAAAACAGAGAGAGCACCAAAAATATGACCACCTATTGAAAGCAATCTTTCAAGTGAATCAGAAGAAAAGGCCTGCAGCACCACGATTAATTAAAATGGATTCTGGGGCAGCTGCTATAATTTAATTATGTATCCATCTTTGGTAAAAAAATAAATAATAATATTTATTATTCTCCAGTGATACATGTTTTGTTGTGTTATTACTAGGCTGTATATTGTTGCTACGGGCTCTCGGCCCTCGCAGGGAGGGGGGGGGTCACTGCTCAGAGCCCAGCCCACTTCCCTCAGCTGAGCTCCGGTGTCACATTTCCTGTGGTAGACACCTTCTCGGTTCTCTGACCGAAAAAAAACCCTGCTTTTTTTTCACGGTTCTGTCCGGTCCACAACGACCTAAAAAAACCCAAACCCCCGGTTCTGTCGGCCGGAAACCCCGTTTCATCGCTGTAGTCCGGGATAGCCGAGCAGGCTAACGTTAGCTTCCGTTAGCTTCCGTTAGCTAGCGTTAGCTAGCAGTTTTAAATCCTCTGAGCGGAGCGGGGGAGGGGCTGTGTAGTTCACATCTCTTATCAACTACACGGTTCTCAATATAAAAAAATATATATTTCATAAATGTACTTCAACGCTCACAAT